>JADLIF010000751.1:0-38978 GCA_016648015.1 Steinernema khuongi | reverse complement strand
GCTCGAAGATCTGATGCCGTCCGTTTCCGACGGCGGTTTTCTCTAGGGCCTACAATCCCTTCGTGGCGGGACCAATTCTTCGGTTGAGTTTCACTCGCGAGCGACTGATTCTTCTCGCTCCGCGATAGAGCTCCACTTCGCAGACTGGCGATGTAGCCAAAGTAGAAAAACGCAGTTCCTAGAAACCGCCTGGATATACATACATGAGACGTGCCAACAGTCTTCGATACAACTGGTGGAGCACTGCACGTCACTTCTATGGAGGTACTGCACCATGAACAGGAGAGACTGCATTACTAGAAGCTCCAATTTTCCTTCCTTCTTGAATCCATCCACATTATTCATAACTTTTCCAGATCTCTGCGGGCGATGCGCCACCAAAACAACAGAAAAACAAAAACACCAATTCGTCTAGACTTGGGAATGTATGCGGACGCATTGTGAAATCCTAATCTCTCACGTCTGCAGGAGTGAGGGCCTTGTTGTTGCCGCCAGCGAGGCGACGACTTTTGAAGACGACGAAAACACAGACCACTTGCACTTGCACACTGAACACATTTGGAGACGTTTATTGCATTCGTCTAGACGTCTATTTTGAAATTCGGCGGCGTTCTATTTTAGGCCACCAAAACAAAAAAAAAAAAAAAAGGTATCGGTCGTTTTCCCCAAAAAGATCTGAAAGTTGCTGAAACTGACGATGAAGGGGGGTGTCCTAAAATTTTGACCGGCACTGTATAAGAGTAGAAGGGGTCGAAGGGTGTTTGGGTATGTAGGGAGTGGGACCACATGCACATTTACAAATTCATCTCAAATCGCTTCATCTCAAAGGTTTTCGAACTCTTTTTTCAAACTGTGATCTTGCATTGTTACATCCTTATCTCAGTTCAACGCAAATGCCTCTTAGACCCACTTCCACACACCACTGTTCGCTTCTCCTAGGTCGTCTCTCAGCTCGTCCATTCGGATTCCTGCTCGTTGGTCTTGGGTCTCCGATTCATGGCTGTCTCGTCTACTCGCCGAAAGCGCTCATTAATCCCGAAGGAGCCGCTGTCTGGTCGCGACGTGAGTTATGACGAAGCACGCGCACACTCACTCCAATATTGAGACGCGCAAAACAAAATTGAGAAACGATTTCCGTCGTCCCGCCGCCGCGACTTACTCATCGTCACAACAACATCGAGAAGGGATAATTATGCGGTGTCTGGCCGCGCTTTTCGCTCTTAAGCAGCAGTCTTTCCAACGCAGACAATGGAGTCACCGCAGAAACAAGGATTGCATTACAAAGTTCATAAAGTGGAGAGATCACATTGTGGCGCTGAGTAATAGAGGAGTAGACAAAAATAGACAAAATGAAAACGAAAACAGGAAATCCAGATGAGTCACAGGAAGTCGTCCGATGGAAAAATAAAATCCAGACTGTAAACACCGAAATGTCAAAGTAGCAGGTCCCTAATAAAAGAAGACCAGGGACTGCATAATAGTCGAGGAAGATTGCACCAAGTGTGGAGTACATGAGACATAAGGATCAAGAAGACATTAACGATCTACACTATCGGCTATTGTTTTTTGCGGTATTTGCAAGCCAAAGGTGCCCCTGAGCTAAAAAAATGTTTATGAAGGTGGAAAGAGTCTTCTGTGCTGGAATGATAGATCTAGCTACTATATCTAGGACATACCAGCGTGGAATGCGACCACAGCTAAACACAGGTTAGACCACTCACAGTACCCTATTCGAAAATGGTGTATATTTTCCTTTTAGGTGTGCATATGTCATTTTTCAATTTAGTTTTTTAGACTTCATTAAAGAGGCCTCCCAGTCATCCGTTTCTGCCACGCTGATAGTGGTGTCGATCGCCGGCGCGCTCCCGTCAAGTACGTTGTGCGGAAGTTGCACACCATATACACTTTATACCTACCGCTCCAGAGGAACAACTGATTATGGGCTCGCCGTTCCTTGTTCACCTCGAAACTCTGTTCCAAGCGCAAACCTTCTTGCTTGGCTTCGCATGACAAGCTCCGTCCGATGGCATTCTGTACATTGACTGGTGTGTAACATGCGTTTGCCGCGAGACAATACTAGACGGTGCACGTTCATGTCGATGCGTTCTGGTTTTGTCTACGTCGTGTGTGGGTGACGGAGACTACGGTGGCGGAGGCGATCGTCAAAACAACGCCGACATCCCGACAAATGAGTAAGCGTGACGTGGCGATCAATCACAGTTTAGCCGTTTGTTTTTACTACGCGCGACTTCGCGCCACGGACCGTCTGGGCCACTCGGCTGTTTGGCAAGGGCGCTGTTTACTCGATCTTGATCGCCGGTGATTACGCGCCGATTTGCCGCATAACTACGTACGGAAACGATATGGTGTTTGATCAGAACGAGAATTTGCATTCAACACTGTGGACGAAGAACTCATGTGATGCGGTCGAAGCTCGGAGATCACGTTAGCGAACTGTTTCAAAGTGGACTGACTCGATTGAGTCCACAGAAACTGAGGGGCGGTATAAGAAGGAGTTCCTCCAAAATTCTGGATGAAAAGTGTTAAGAGGAAAGGCGACGAAAGAAGGTGACGCATGTTGCAATGGACAAATAGTAATTTCCATATCTTGCAATATTGTCCCAGTTCAGTCTTCTTTAAGGTAATCTTCCTAGCAGAAAACTCTGAAGTCCATGATCCACACACGAGTGCTTACTGGAGAAAATTTAGAACAACTCTGCAGCCACACAAAATTTGCTTAGATTAACCAACTGGTTCCAAAAATGCTCCAAAGAAGATTGAACTCGTTTTTGCTCTTCACATGACATCGTTTTCCAAAAATCAGGAAATGCGATGAACCTAAGACGAATGCTAAGTCCAGAAAGAGTTGGTCTTGTGCGTTAGTAATTGCAGTCATTAATCGCTAGTAGTGCATTTTTCCATGTTCCATGTTTCAATTTTCATGTTTAGATACTTTCGGTATGCAGTTACAATATCATAGTAACACGATTTCTCAGCATAACTCTGCAACAACCCAAAAAGCCTGTGAGGAACAAAGACATATGCGTCCAAGGACAAAGCTGCTCATTTATGTATTGTCGGATGCCGAATGAAATTGCCGTTTAGCATCGCTTTTTGGTTTTCTGATGTAACGCGAAATTCTTAGTTCTTGTGACTTCAAAAAACTGTTACTTTATTTTTCTGTTTTGTTTTTTTCTTCGTAATTGTTAGAATATGTTGTTTAGCAGATTCTTCTGCATCGTTTGCACCCAAGATCACTGCAATTGCTAAAAATTTTGCGGAATTTGATCCTAGCGACGCATATAGTGTTGGAAATCGCAAAATTTGTTTCTCGATTTTTTGGTGATAATCTTCCTCAAATGTAAAATCTGATCGAACAGAGTTGTTGCAAATTTAATTATACGTAGAATAAGCCTAAAATCTCAAAAATCGGTGCAAATACTGAAAACTAGATACGATTTTAATAGAATACCGGCGAACTAATGACAAAATTTTTACCAATTGCAACGATTTTGGGTGCAAACGACGCAGAAAAATCTGCTGAACAATATATTATAACATTTACGGAGAAAAAAGCAAATTACAAAGATAAAGTAGCACATTCGAACCACAAAAATATTGAATTTCGCATCGCATCGGAAAACCAAAAACCGATGCACATGGCAATTTCGCCCGGCATCCGACAATATAACCAGGTAAGCCGAATACACTGCCATCTATTTATAGGTTGTCCAAATAAGGTAGCCAGTCAGTTGATGTTTTTAGTGCGGAGTGCGGCCGTCTGGATTAAGGAGACTAGTACAAGGCAGTCTGTGAGACACAGTAGGCGTTCAAAGGCACTTGTTTGTCATGCGGCCTCTATCTACAACAGCGAATTGTAGTGCATAGAAGCGTTTTGTTCCAAGGACAGAAGCAGAAAGAGTGTCCGAAGAAAAGCAGCTTTCGTCCTGGTGAAAGAACAATACGCAGTTAGAATCCACATTTTTTCTTGAGAGTCTATGATGCTTCTTTTAACTAGAGTTTTGCGAGCGAAGTCACTGTAACCACGTGAAAGGGACCCAATTCACAGTAACACGAAAACAAAAACACCCGAAAATAGATGATAATGACGCCACCGGCTACAAATTCAATGAGCTCATTAGCTGCCTTTTGTTGCCACTTATAATTAGCTCGAAAGCATGGTATGCATGTGAAGTTCGAGAATTCAAAGAATCAGAAGCACAGTCGTCCAACTCACGTATGAAGACTATGCTTTGTGTACTGATTCTGTCATTAGAAGTAAACAAGAAGAACTTCAGCGTGGCAAACAGCTCAAATGCACAAACGCACAACTGATTCTCACCCGCAGGGTTCAAGGATAGAAGGAGCCAAGGCCGTTCCAGTCTGGTTAATGTTTACTTCAAAGACTGCTTTTTTCCTTGTTTTCGGTGCAGTTTTCATTATATCCTAACTATCTTGTATCTTGTTCGACAGCAGTATGACATCTCGTTCCAAGATCTTCGTTTAAATCCAAGTGATTTCAACGCTAGGTGGCGTTTTTTATTGTAAACCGTTTTTATTTTATATTATATTCTTTGTTTTTATTTTATTTTTTGCTTGAGACAGGTTGGAACAGAAACATGCAGTGTCGTTTCCGGTTATGGCTCCAACACTCGTATCATCTTTAGAATAAAGGATTCAACCATCTATGGCAAAAAATTGATCACTAAAGAACATTTAGTTTAGGCAATTAGCCTCAAAGGGCGCCTGACATCTACAGCACCTCTTCACGACCAATGAACGTTCGACGCTTCTTGATGGTCGCCGGAATAGGCACTGTGACGTCAGCGTGTAATTATGTCCCTTTCACTTTGTGACTGTCTGTGTCTTCTTCTGTTCTCGTCATCAGTGGATGATGTCTAGACATGAACGCGCAGATCCAGGGGCTTCAGCATCCGGTGCACAAGCAGGCATAAGTAGATGTTCAAAGACGAGACTTCACAGAATATGACATTGGCTGCTTCCTACGCGCCCAGAGAGCGAAAAGTCTTCCGTCTTTTCGGGCCTTTTCCTCTGCATCAGACATTAGTCATGTAACCCAAAGTGCAAAGAAGCAAAAACTCAAGTTGTGCTCGACGTCGTTCTCCTTTCGCAACATCCGCTCCGGATGACGTGACGGGACAACGACCGGCAGTCAGGCGAGGATTTTTTTTGCACAAAAACAGCCCTTGGAACCAAAGTACAGAGCTGTGGAACGCGCGCAGTAGACGCGTAAACAGGCGAACACCGAAAACAGGAGATGGAAAGACGAGGTGATCGATTTAGTCTGCCGCGGTGGAGGAAAGCGGAGATGGAGTGACGTTAGATTCAATGTTTACCAGTGCAGAGTCTCAAAGCTAAGGGAGATGAGACATCACTTTCTGAGTTAATGTGAGGATCCTTGGAAGCCAATCATTGTCAATGGGTATACGTAGCAATGAAGATCTACTCCTGCATCTTTCCCTTCCTGACGACAACCTTTTCGGGAGATTTTGAAATTCACACACCAAAGACCTCTCGAGACAGGACTTCTTGAGGCCAAATTTCGACAATTTGTCCCGAATTGGTTTGAGCGCTGTACAAGTCATGTTTCTTAACACGTTCATGAGTTGGTCAATGACGAAAAGTTCTGCGCAGTATTCGTTCTTTTGACCCGCCAAGTCCGCTGAGCCATTTCATCACAAATTAGGCTAAGAATATCCCAAGGCAGTCGCTTATAAGGTAACCTTTACAAACGTGAGTCGGAAAGCCACAAAAGTAGCCTTCCCCTGGGGGTTCAAGATGTAAAGGCTCCAAGCCTTGAATGACGTGGAAACTGCTCAGCTGAAGGAGTCGAAGTGTAACTCTATGTTGTTTGTGCAGAGGGAACCCTTGCAGCGTGGATCCTGTTTACGAGCGATGCAGTGTTTACCGTCTGACAAGACCGGTTGTAAACTGCACAGTTGTTGTCGTTTTCTGCCACTGCTCTTTGCAAGAAGACTCTGCCTGCAAGGAACTTCTTGTTTTTTTGTTCTTTGCACATTGACTTTGAGTGCCCACGTCACACAAATTGCATCTTTCACTGGTCCCATGTTCTAGCAACAATTACAGTTGTCTGACAGATCGGCAAATTTGGGTCGCAAACCTTGAAACTACAGGACCACAAATGTGAAAAATTCTCAATCCCACTGCACACAAAGCAAATAAACTCTATATGAAAAAGTGCACTCTTCGTGATCGAACTGGCACCAAACGCATTGGGATAAATAAGTGAAGATAGAGGCGACATTTGGCCCCGGATGGGTTACATCATCTTCAGTGATAAAAGCGACCATTTTGGGTTGTACGTATACATCCGTCACTTGTCAGTGTCTTGAAGTTTAGTCTTGATAAAAAAACCATTTGCTATGAGATGTAGGGAGGTAAACATGTTCTACGGTTGTGTGCATCACTCACATCGACCACATAGGAATAGCACCGTTCAGATTTTACATAAACGTGATTTCGTAGCCAGTAATATTCAGCTAAACTTAGCGCAAAATTTGTATAGAATCAACTAGTTATTGTCCATCGCTTGTTTTTGCCTTTCCTCTTTCAGGTGTTCTCCTCTAGACGTCGCCGATACGCTTTTTGCCGTGCAAAACAAGCGGGTGTCGACGTTTTCGACAATGAGTAATCGCCAAAAATATGGCCATTCACGCCAGACGTCCTTTGTGCGACTCTGGGTGATCTAAAAACCGCGCGTTTGGGAGGCGTGCGCTCGAGAGAACAAACGCAAGATGGGGGGACGTATAATGTTCCGTGAAACTTGCTCGTCCTTTAGCTGGAATTATAAGAAGCAGCTACGGTAAAGGAAACTCGAATAGCGTTCATTTACGTTCCGAAAACTTAGCCACAAGTGATGCTCCAACAGTAGCCTAATTAAGGAGGCATTACATTTTCAGATAAGTACATCCGGAGCGGTTTTGGACAATCATACCAGTTCAAAGGATGGAGATCATAGTTTTAGCTTGTATTCTACTACAGGCTTGCACCATAGACTCGAGAAAGTAATGGGTTAGTAGTGGGCCGTAGTTCCAACGCCGCCAACGATCGTCGCGACCACATCAGCAGTGCGCAACTTCAACCTCTAGAACGTCCAAGTCTGGTTTGGTCCGCAGCAGAAGTACTCCGAGTTCCTTTGCACAATCGTCTGCACCACCAACTTCTTCCGGTAATCCGAAGCCTCAGCGATACCGCAACGGATGTGGAACACTTCGGATATCCCAGGATAGCAGCACCACCATAGACCGATTTGCCTCCCAAGGACCATCAAAAATGAAGTCTGCTTTTGCAAATTTGTGTGTCTATTGTACTCTTGCTTCGTTGTACATTTATGGCGCCCTGCAGCGTAATGCCATTGATACAGGAAATAAAGTTAAAGTTATCGTTGTTGGAGACAGAAATATTCTTGCTGGATTATTCTTTGCCTACTTTCATGAGAACAAATCTTTTAGGAACCTGGAAGCTCTCTTAACAATTTAAACAGTTCCATGAGACCCGTCACACTCTGTTCCTTGCCCCAATCACGATTCCTTTTTTTTGCAGAACTCCTGTTGTCCGAACGCTGCTGAATCCAAAGATCAACCCCGGTGTGTCAATCCGCCAAAGCACTTCTTATTCTACCTGCACTTTCGCGCCGTAATCGTAGTTTCGACGTCGCGTTCGTTCTAAGAGCAAAGCACACCGCGCGTCGAATTGCCCCTTTTTCATGCCCGCGCTCCCCAATTATCTCGTCTCCTGTTTTTCTGGGCCGATGCACTTTCCCGTCGCCCTTTCCGGTTCGTCGGGAGAGACTCTCGACGCCGGGACCCTTATCTTGGCCGTCTCGCGTCTCCTGACTTGGAAAACTGGTCTAGACGAAATAAAATCGCCGCCAGACGCTGAAAAACACGTGTTGAATTTCGACCGCGCCGAGAGCAAACGAGGCACAATTGGTGGCGGTAGGCGTAAGTGCGCGGAAAGTGCATCCCGAGAGATCGGCGGAGACCATCTGCCGTTAGCCCACTTTTTCCGCGTTTTCCCCATAAATCTGAATAAATCCGACATGTTTATGGATTATGCGAATGCACTTTGCGACGACGCGCCAATTTTTCGGACCGTCGGCGTGTGCCCTTCCCGATTAATCACGTCGTCGTCGCCGCTGACAGTCGAGTGAGTAACCAAGACGATTTTGGACACAAATAGGGCGCGCCAAGGGATTAGCAGAAGTTTATGCAACAAAGAGCTTTCAAAATTTCTTTACCAAGGAGAACAGGGGATTAAGGAGCAGTGGATAGAGAACAACGAGATGCGCAAAGTCGAAGCAAGGGACTGAAAAAAGGCGTGTGGGAATACCTTTGCAACTGTAGAGTATTGGTGTAGCAGATCTATGTACAAAACTAGCATGCAAAAGAAACCTGATATCAAAAACTTGATTGACTCCCCTTAATATTGAGTCCTTCTGCTAATAATTTCTTAACTACGAACTACTTGTGAACTACTACACTGGAATAGACGAATGAACACTTTTCTGGCACGGTTGAAAATTTTCTTGTTGAAAAGTTTATTTTCTTGTTAAAGGCGAAAAATCCAAGCACTCGAGCTGTTTCTTTATTTATTGTCGTTAATTTCCCTTCTTCATGCCAATACCCAATCGCTTGACCAACGTATATAATTATTTCAGTTAGTTTTGAATACGTCGATCCATTAGTATGGTTTTATGCTTTGGGTTTAGCGTGTTTCCGTCTGGTGACGGTCCACATTCTGTCCATGCTCTTCCACCCCACGTTTCTACAGTCGCAGAACACATGCGTGAAATAGATTCCCACGCAGGTGAGTCCAGACGGGTTCATCAATAATTAACTGGAACATGTGGGAAGAACTGTGGTGGTAACACGCTCTCAAAGGATCGCCACAAGTGGGCACAAAGTGGAACGATGTAGTGTCCCAAACAGGTGATCGTATTGTGAACTCCGTGTTCTCATTTTAAGAGGATAAGCACCCGACAGCGTCATCAACTGAAGAACTGGAGATTTAAAACACAAACCTCTAAAAAGAGTGTTCTTTTTGTGCCTTCCTTATTCTGGGAGTTCCTGTTTTCACCTAGTTGCTTTGGTCCAAGAATACATAGTAGTGAAACACAATATTCGTTCTCCATGACTAATTCCCAAAAATATATACAAACGCTTACGATTTTATGACACAAGAAAAGGTCTGAATTGTGTGAAAGGAACAGGAAATGACAAGCGCCTACTGAGCTCCGGCTCCTAGTAGGCATGGAACACCCTGGATGCCGTAGTTCCAACGCCGCCAACAAGAAGAAAACGTCGCGACCACATTGGCAGCCCTGCAACGTCAACCTTCTGAACGCCCAAGTCTCTACAGAGACTCTGAAGATGGAATGGCCTGCAGCAACAGGATCCCGAGTTTCGACGCCTTACCGTCTCCAACATACTTCTTCCGGTCACTTGGATGTCGGTCACGATGAAACAGCGGATATGGAACGCCTTGGGAACCTGAGAATCGCAGCACCGCCATGGACCAACTCGACCCGGGGAGCGACAAGAAATGAAGTCTGCCTTGCAAATTTGTGTGTCTATTACTTTCTCTTAGTTGTGCATTTATGGCGTCCTTCATGGCGTAATGCCATTGCTTCGGGAAATAAAGTTACTCAAAATTTTAATTCCCTTCAAGTTCTCCAATTCATTTGTTTCTTAAAGAATGTTTTATTCCATAAATCCCCATGGAAAACTTTGGAATAGATATCTATCTTTTCTGCCTCGTATCCAGTAGCTTCTTCTGCACGGATTTGAAACTATGTGGAAGATCAGCTTCCTCCATCTGTGTCCTTATAAGTCCCACTTTTCCAGCTCGCATGCTTATTATGTGGGTCCATCCATCACAGTCGTGTCAGAACTTTAGCCAAAGGCAACGTACATTAATGACACATCCGAATAAATTCTCCTGCTCGGCCCCAGACAGGCGGTGTCTAGACGTCTCAAATGAATCCATCATCCTACAGAGAAAGATTCGCCTTTCGCAACAAATGTCGCTCTTTGGCCCGCGAAACATCTCTCTGGGCTTAAATCTGCTGCTTTGGGAAAAGAGCATTGATTGCTTGAAGTAGGACATGCATGCCAGCGTGTTGCATTTGACCCTCAAGCACATTCCCGGAAGAGCAAATCTCCGTTTGGCCAATCCTCTTCCGACGCAATTGTGGCAAAGCTAGGGAGAAAAAGCGCCAAAGTTGCGAGTTGTCACGCAAGCACCAGAGCTTATAAATAATGTGCGCCTTAAGGAACCAGACGTCTGGAGAATGCCGCCCAAAAAGCACGTTTTCTAATATACACATGGATAATTATTGCGATCAAATGGAAAGAGAATAAAACAGCGGCCAACAAACATAAATAGGAGATATCGAAAATTTGGTCTCGGGGCCAACAACTCTAAGGACAGCTGCATACCGTCCATGTATTAACATGAACATTTATTCCACATTGTACCATTTATTCCAATACCAGTTGGATCAGATGGGAGAGCAGGTTGGTCTTCTTGGTTGGTCACACGCGGCGTCATCAAAGTTTTCTTGGAGTCCGGTTGGCATGCAAACGGAATCAGGTTCGGCGACGTATGAAGTGACAATCAAACTGACTCGTTCCTATGTATCCCTTCCAACTCTGGTTTCACCTTGTTCCAATGAACTACGAGGTTGCTGCCCTCGTTCGTTCTCTTTCAGTACGCGTTAATCATTTTTCAATCTCTTCAAACTTTGGTTTTTCTGACATCTGTTTAACGTTTATTTATGGGCTTATCAACTACTGTGATTTTTCCGTAATGAAACAAAAATTTTGCTTCTGCTTCCATGTAAACATTACCGTATCTCTACACAGCACTTTGTTCTGTGCTTCGTGTGACGCTCTTGTTCCACCAACTAAATTTAGTCTCTCCACGCAATATCTCCGTCTTTTCAGAGCGCAAACACCGAGCCCGCACTGTTTGCGCAAACGGCTCCTTCCGCTGGTCTCGTGTCCACTCGCGTCATCTTGTGCCCTTCAGTCGCGCCGAAACCTCTCGACTTCCACGAATCCCGTCCACTGGACCATTGATCACCGCGGCACCTGTCGGGGCACATCCGATGTCATCCGCCGCACGTCCTAACGGCCGTTGGTCGACGCAATGGAGCGGATGGTGAATGAGTCTGCGTCGGACTTTTTGTCCGTCTCGCGCGGACAACTTTTTCCGCCGAAACCTTTCGCTGAGATAATAATAAATGACATTTCGCGTTCACGTGGAAATCTGGGAACAGGGACCGTTTCACTGTAGAGCGGGGCCGAAATCCTAAAGTCCACCCTAAATGTTTCAGGTTCGCCGTGGAACTCACTGTGCTGGACAAGAGCCAGGCGAGACCTAATAACCCCCAAAGAGCGCTGATATTTATCTCAGAACAACGAACAAAGGCGTTTTTCTGGCATTGCATGAATTATCCAGAGCACGTAAAGTTTGATGGATTGGCAGAAAAGAAAATTCAGACAGAACGGTCAAGAGACCAAAGGTCGGGAAGGGCAGTTAAGAAGGCCGAAGTGGCGTCGGAACATGTAGAAGCAGTTAAATAATAACGCTTAGAATTGGGGTGAAGAGTCTTAGGATTTTAGGCGTTAAGTAAATGATCACCGGGACTTCTGTCAATCTCAAAAGAAGTACGGGTGCAATAAAGAATGTAAGAGAAGATCAATATGCTTTTCAATATGCTTTTTCATAATATATTCCATCATGGCGCAGGGCGATGATCCCTGGTACTGCTCTTCCTTTTGGCACTTTACTTTCATTTTTGTTCACATATGGGTGAAATTCTTTCTACTTTTTTTAAGTGATAAAGTTATACTGTTCTTTTGACGCGTTTTATTGTATGATGCTAACAAAGCCTGGAAAACTCGAGATGAGACGGCGCCAAGTTACATCCACCTACTGTTGGAATCGACTGTTATCAACTCGACCGTTTCTGGCTTGATGGTAATGCAGTGGTGCTGAGCAATGGAATGGTGAATACTTGCTTATAAAGAAAGACAATATTTTTAGCCGAAGAGAGCTTATCAAATTCAACGCTAAACACTTTTGCAAAGTGAAAGCTTTGACTCATTTTTCTACTTTTGCAAAAAGCGCTTTGAAAGTCGCTGTTTGCGTACTTCCATTAGTTCCTTCAGGAACGAGGAAGCCCTCGAAAATACACTTTACGGCGTCATCTGTTAAAAAGTTGACGGAACGGTCTGCAAATTCGTTTTTACTCCTCATCCACCCCTCACCTCTGCGGACAAGTGTTCCCACCTTTTGATTGATTAAGCTAAGGTAGGCTTTACTCCTAGTCAGTCCATTTATTCTCGAGTCATAAGTTGGGAGCGATCGAAATGACGAAATATTCGCCCTGCTTCTTCTTTGTACTATTCCTATCGGACTATCTGCTGGCGACACCGCTAAAGCCCTCATCCCATGATGTGAGTTCCGATCTTAAATCAAAGAGATTCTACAGCAGTTTAGGACCCGTTTGAAGCGATAACTAGGAGGACCAAAGAGGAGATAGACAAGGAGATTAAGCAGGGTAATGGCGATGTAGACATGGAAATTTTGGAGCGGAGAATCAACTTTATGAAGAAGACAGAGTTTGCCGATCCATAGTAAGCTCTTTCGCTCCTTATCGATATTTTAAAAAAGCCCAAACGCAGTTTTCTTTTGATGTACAGCAGAGATCCCGACTCGGTCCCAAAACGACCTCCTAAAGACAAGCCCGACTTTGGCTCGACTTTTGGCTCGACTTTCTCAACTTTCGACTCGAGTCGGGATCTCTGATGTACAGTCCGTTGTGATAGATACAGGAGATATCAGTGTGACACTATTTCTGACACCTAATATGCAAGACGTGGTGAAAATGAAGCTCGATTTTAGCGAGAACTTTGGAATCTTCATTTGGTTGGAAGACTGTTCAGTGGCCTCAAACCACATTGCCTTCGCCAACATCCCCTCCCCCACCAGGATCTTCTCTTACGGGAACCTCCGAGTCATGATCCATCACAGCCAGCCTCAAGATGAAAAAGTCAAGAAGAGCCTTGAGTACTACATTCAAAATGAGCACATTCTCCAAGCCTCTCTGTAGGTTCCTTGACCATTAGTTCGTACACAGTCAATCTTTAGCAACGTGGAAACCAAAGGATGGGTGTTCATCGGCGTCGACCCAGAGTCGGCGATAAGGGACGTAAGCAAGATCCTGAAAGCCCACGAATTCGGCGTTGTCGCGCTTATCATATACGAGCAACGACGGCAACCTTGTTCTCTCGTGTCGGACTTGTCTTCGGTGAGCACTACGGCAACAAGGAGCGTTGGATTCCCCCTAATGTATTCCGATAAGACTTATCAAGCTGTGGCTATTTTTGGCTTTTAAATCAGTCAAATAATGAATTTCCTAATGAATTATTATTGCGTAGTACTGGATGTTCTCCTACGCTTCATCTATTATCTGTACCTAACATGTATGTGCATACCTTCTATACATATCTATGTATCTTAAATAAGACAAGCTTTGTTGACCTCTTTGAACGGTTTCTTCCAATCCAGTAGACCTAATTTATGGTTTTTATATCATGCTCTCATGCTCATATAACCGAAAAAGGTAACCTTTAACTTTTCCTAAGACCCCAAAAGAGATTTACATGTATTTTTGCTTTCCTTTGGTGTTGCTGCCACCGCTTTTTCCAGCTCCTGTGTGTGCAAGTAGCTGCGAGTTTTAGCTTGCTTCCATGCCTTTCCCAGAATATGACTGCTTAGTTATCGTATGACTGTTTAACCATAACTATTTAATATGCGACAACCCAATAATATCGCTTGCCATGCCTGAAAATCTCATGCTGCTGGTTTGCTATTCATTCAAACTGTTTTCGCCCACCAACCACAACTACTATAAATCACCTGTCTTCAGGGCGCCCTTAAGATTAATTTTGCGGGCACAGACAGCTGATTATGTGGAAAGGTTAATCATGCTACGGTAAACATGTTTTGATGCTATTTAAAACTTACATAACTTTCTGAGGAGCAGAAATCTGGCGGCAGTGAGTCGTTGAATAGGCCAATTGACTCATCGACAACCTATCGGCATACTCTCATTCCTTACATTGTAACTGTTCTCGAACTGAAATTGTCTGAAAAAAAGGACATAAAAAATGGATGTACGCTGTACATATTATTATGAAGGTAGAGGATAGACAAATAGTAATCTGTGGAAAAGCTTTGTGTACTAACACATTCATGAAGTACAACCGGGTTCCACAGACGTCCTTTTGAATAGCTTTGTTAGGAAATACTTGATTTACAGTTATCCATCATGGTCTTCTATACTCCCCTAATGAACTGAACTGTGCAGTGAAAGGTGACGTGATTGACTTTTGAATACTAATAAGTGGGACGGACCCCTTCGAATTAAAACAAATTGGGCCGCATTTTCTGAATGCTCAGAAAGAGTTTGCTTTCTAAGGTTAAGTTACCATTTATCATTGTTGGTTATTAGGAAGCTACAATAATACAATTAAATACAGTTTCGCTGAACTTATCCGGTCTTTTTGCGATGGTTAGACGCGTACTCAAGCTGTATCGCATAGGGCGGCCATTTTGCACAAGGGTTCTAAGTTGTTGTATGATAACTGTATGATATGATAAGCCGCTATAAATAAACGAAATGTTAAGCAAATCTGATAAACCACTGAATATGAGCGATGTTCCTGTCTTCAATGTATGCCCACAACACTTCTGTTTCCTCTCCGACTTTAATAGTCAATGCACAAATGATACAATCAGCTCGGACCAGCTCATAACAAAAGAAGACATGCTTCAGTGGTCGTCAGGACGTGGGTATCCGTACTTCTGTCTGTACTCGTCCAGGATCTCCCCGAAGTAACGGCTTTGCTCGTCTAAAATGATGCAATGTTTCCCATGGATACCGTAATCAGAGTGGCCTCACCCCCAGGAAGAGTTTCTCTGTTGTCCTTATTGTAGCGGCCGATCTGAGATAAGATGTCTTGAAGAAGACTCGAAGGCAGCCCTCTGATAATAGACACTAAAATTGGGTTTTTGAGAGGTTCAATTAAGCAATCTACCTCTCTCAGCTTCCGGCATGTGTCGCTTTATCCGCATCCCTGGCCAGTGGGCCTCGGCTAAAGCACTTGATAGGAGAAAAAGTCCGACGAGCAGGAAGAAACGCATCTCAAACGTTCGAACAATTGTCTGAAATCGAGGAGACCTAAAGCACTTGCACTTAGACGATAGTCCCAATCAGTGCCTTTCAGACGCGACAGCTTTTCGGAATATCAAAGGACAAGGACAACGACTGATCGGCGAGTGTAGTGTCTGAACATGAAGCCCTTGGGCGGGCCACCTGTCGTCACTAGCCTAATCTGCCGACGGAATGAGCGATTAGGCGAACATAGTGTCAACTCGCACGGAGTGGATCCAGTCAACCGTCATATGCGGGGGGTGACCGCTCCAAGTGTACTCACGGAGAGACTCTGACGCCTTTTATGGCAATTTAGAAGGCGGTCTCTCAAAGCTAGCCTATGATTAGGGTCACAAGCTGGTTACTCATCCTCGGTGATATCCGGCTCCAAAACACGCCTAGAACCTGGCATTTTATAAAGTCGAAAACAATTTAGAATTAATTTCTGCCAATTTGGACGACTGGATAGAAAGTTGTTGATGAATAATATTGAGTGAGTTCAGAAGTATACACTACAAATTGATCGTAAAATGACAGGAAGTTAAAGGAGTGACGCTTTGAGCCTTGAATATTTGTGTATTTCTGTGACAACTGCAGATCTGCTTTAGCGGAATGTGTTTAAACTTGAGGATCTACTTAGTTTTTGCATCGGGCGGATGAATTCTACATTTCTATCATCGGTTCGCTCTCCGTTTGACTGCTTGACTTGCCGACTTAAGCCAACCGCGGATGGTTAGGACATAAGAACGGGTCACTTCTTCAATGATTATCCAGTTTTGACTTTAAACAAGAAGCAGCCAAATTAGACGCTATTGTAGAACGATGAGTCGACATGTAAGTGCTCCGCCATTTCCCATATCGACTGCCTCGTCGGCCACGAGCAAGCGGGCAAGAACAGAATTGTCGAAACGATGGTTTATCCAGTCTTACTGTTGCATGTCTTAGCGATCAGTTTCTTCCGATTCTTTAGCTGGCCTGTTCAGTTGCTGCACACTAGAGCCTTTCAGATACCACGAGAATTGAAAACATCGGACATCACACATCGACATTTTCTTTTGCATCCATTCCCCCTTTAACTGATAATACTAGCACCAACCAGCGCCATAAGGAACTGCCGATTAGAGAACACATTAAAGCTTGGACAACCGATCAGTTTCCTTCAACAGTTACCATGCTTCGGTGTCTTCTCCTAGCCTCTCTCCTCGGATTGTGCCTCTCGGCCACCTTACCACGGGACTCGCGCATCTCTAAAGTCAAGATCGCCCGACGTCTCCCCAGCGAGTTAAACCACTACCATCATGACCCCATGGACGTGAGCTTGCTGTCGTTGACTGTTCTCGTCGGAAGCGGAAACAAGCAGATGCCCGACCTGAAAGTGGACCTCACCAAGGGAGATCTGGAGCTGATCTATTGTCTAGACACCCAGACGCCTCCGGCCGGGGAGGCGAATGTTTGCTACAACCCAAAACTCTCCAGCACTAACGTCCAGCTCACGAATGGAACAGCCATGGATACCGTGAAGGTGAGGCGAGTTTATACAAATGACAAAATTTATCTTTAAAGAACCCATAGTGACTTACAGTAAGCATTATGCACTTCAGAGTCCCTTCCCCGACGACGTCTACAGTCTGCCCAACACCACGTTCTTCTACAAAGTCGGCCAAGTTGGACTCGAAGCTGGAACTGCTGGTTTTGGCTGGCCCTCTCTGCACAACGGCCCCGGAGAATTCTTCCCCTTCAAGTATCTGAAGCACTACGGAGCAAACCGATTCTCCCTTACCATGGGTGTTGATGGCTGCGAAGGTCGTCACTACTGGGGAACCGAGTGTCTCGAGGAGCTGAATGGAGCCACGCCCCACTACGTCAACGCTACCTCCCAGAACCTGTGGCAGTTCCAGATCAACGGATTCAGCTTTGGAACAGTCAAACAGACGTTAAAGGCACAGGGGGTGGTCACCTCCACGAAGGGGTACATCGGCATGCCGAAGCAAGTGCTTAAGCAGATGATGGACACCTACAACATTACCTGGGACGGTCTCTACACGTCCTACATCACTGATTGCCACGCAAATCTCCCCGACTTCAACCTGATGATCGACGGGAAGAGCATCAAGATCGCCGCTAAGCAGTACATCTACAAGGAGCCGCTGAGTAACGGTAAATGCGTTATCAACTTCGAAGACTCCAAGGCCTACGGATTTGGACCCGAGTGGTACTTCGGACTGCCGCTACTCCAGGCTGAATGCTTGACCTTCGACTACGACCAGAAGAGAATCGGCTTCACGACGAACACCGAATACTGCACCTGGTGTCACTGTTGAACAGAGGGAATAAGTAATAGCAAACCACAATTTAGAACATCGACGATGTGATCTGTTGCATGAATATACATAAGATCCCGTTGCATAGGAAACATAAAATTGTCGGATCAAAGAACGAACCAAGGGCAGTTTTGTTATCATTTTGAAAAAGATGAAATGGTCTTGAAGGCTAATCAGTTGAAGTTAATGCACGTATACTCTACAAAACTCCTTGACAAAACTATACGCCACCCCCTGCTCAAGAAAGGGCACTATCCCGCGATTTTGGAGCACGACTCTGCAGTGTCGCTTGCGAGAAACAAATTTATAAATAGCGTCACCCGTCATGGGGTGACTGATAATTCACCGTGGACGTTTCGTCGTAAAAAAATGGGCACGGAGCACTTTGAGAACCAAAATGAACAGGTCATTGGAACGTGTACTCCTGCAAATATTCGTCGTGGGATTGCACGGCCCGACTACGCGGAATGGAGCTATTTGTCATTTGATGGTGTAATCACTGCCACAACAGAGGACGTCGATGTTTTTGCTTTAGCCCAAGGCTGGATTTTTGCTAAACCAGAAGTTATTCGCATAGAAAATACGTGCCTACCTGAACCAAAAATCAAGAAGAACACGCCGGCTGCTGCATTAATCGTCGCGGAGATGACGAACAAAAGTTTGTACTCAGAGCCCGGGAACTGGAAACGCTGTGATTTACCACATGTTCGTGCTGGTGAACCTACATGTGTCGCCAGTAAGCCGTACAGGGCCGGGGAGGAGGCAAAGCCTGTGAGAGAGAATAGCATTCCGATGGAAGTGACAACTCCGCTGTAGCGAGGGCAGATGGACACAAGACTCGTCGCCCATCCGGAGACAAACGTGGGGTACAGCAGGCCTACGAAATGGGGCCATCTTTTGTACGTTGATTGACCAATAAGCTCACCTTGGAGCGACAGCAGAAACAGTCCCAACAGCGGGTTCGAGCAGTCCACGTAGAAAGCGAGAGTGGCAAAGGTCACCGTAGAGCCGAGAGAACCGATACTTTGAAAAAGCTTGCAAGTGGCGGTATGGCCAAGGTAACCACGCTTCTTTATGTGATCGGAAAGAAACCCGCTAGAGAGTTTTGTGAACAGCTGCGTCACGAAAGGGAGTGTGGTGAAGAGGCCATTGTTCTTCAGATCCAGCTGCAGGACGTCACGGAAGTAGGAGGGCAGCAAGGACTGTAGGATGCCGACGCCGAAATTGTTTGCGAACCAGGCGAAGCTGACGGCCCACACAGGAAGTGAAGTGAAGATGGACGACCATGGCACCTTCTTACGCACATTTATGAGCATATTCATTAAGCGAAAGAGAAAATGAAACCAAATTGTCCCTGACATCTTAACCTGAAGTTGTCTACTACTTGATCCGTCTTGAACTGTAGGTCTCAAGCCGTCTTAAGATTTTTTATTTAATCTTATGTTTTGGCCCAAAAAAGCTTTCAGTGACAACAAAAAGAGAAGAAAAGGTAAACCATGTGACAGGCGTTCTTTTATGTACTAGAAATGACTTTCTTACCCTTCTGTCCGTCTTGTCGCGCTGTGCGTCTTGCAAAGCCCGCCTTATGTACTCTTTCTCCGGCACAGAAATCCATCGGTTCCCCAACGGTTGGCTCGATCCCAGAGTCATCCAAAGAACGAGCCACAGCGAGCCCATCGTCCCGTAGACGTAGAAAATGAGTGGCCATCCGCCAAGGAGGTCTACTCCGCAGAGTGACGCTGAAGTAACTCCGCCGAACATTCCTGCAAGTTGTGAGCCCGCGGTGTAGATGGCCACCATGGCGCCTCGATCGGCCGGAGGGAACCACCGTGAGCCGATGGAGATTATTGCTGGAAAAGTCGATCCCTGTAAGAATCTTTCATAAAGCGGAAACTTCCGTAGTTATACCTCGCCAATTCCCATGAGAACTCGATTTGCGAGGAAGGTCGTGTAGCTCACTTCTGCCAGGATAGGAGCGAGAAGAGTCGTCAGGGAATAGACCAACAGAGAGAGGAATAAGAGCGTTTTCGGGCTGAACGAGTCGGCGATGTATCCCGATGGAAGGGAAGCGGCGATGGCGCCGTAGTAAATAGCGGAGAATAGAAGTGACTGCATCGAGGGAGACCACAGGAGATAGCCCTGGAAGTGAGAGGCTTAGCAAGAGCGAAAGAACAGTCAGCTGTCCAAAAACGTCTCACAAACTTGATTGGTGGCCCAAAGTCATCCGTACTAGGTAGAAAGAAGATACGTACCGTATACCCGGCTTCGATGGCCCCTGATACATTGTCATTCCGTTCGCATTTTAGTATTGTCGCATCCCCCTTAAGAGCCAAACGGTCCTCGACGAAGGCGGTGTGGTTCACCATGCATACCATGGCCATCCCGAGATTCATCTTCATGGAGTCGGTCAGGAATGTAGCCAGCATCATCAGAAAGGCTATAAGGACGCGAAAGTGACCAGGTCGCGACTCCACAGCATTCGCCATAGCCGATGTTGTTTGCTGCGAAGACTGAAGAGTCTAAACCACGAGGAATGACACTGTTTTGGTCGGTTTTCGTCGGGCTTAATCAGTATAATCGATCACATTTGCGATATGCACGTGTTTGGTGCATTTGAATTTAGCGAATCTAGGGCAGTGTACGTGTATTAGAGACCTGCTTGCAGCTAGTCTTAGGTAGGAAACGTACATGATCTTCACCAAAACATTCGTAAAATTTGAAAAACAAAACCTCGACTATAGCCCTTGGCTCCAGGAATCGCAATAGTACACATCTTTGCTTCACTTCTTCTGGCCAGCTCGTTTCAAACACATTTTCTAATCTCGTTTTCTAATCTTGTACGACCGAAGGTCATTAACGATCCCAGAACAACACTAGTCCTTATACCGAACAGGCTTGAGTCATTCAAGGACCAGCCCTTTTTACATGTTCAGGTGCACATTCAAAATATTTCTTCGTCTTGCGAAAACAGTGGACGCTTTCATTGTTTGCAAACATTCTTTCATGTTCTAAATTGTATCACTAGCACCAATACACAACATTGTTATGTTTATGCCATCCGCCACGATAAGCGTCATCTATGGAACCAGTCAGATAAACACAATTGCAGCTAGGCGCCCTTCCCCAAGACAATGTCCAGGTCCAACAATTTTTGTTCAAGCGAATTTGGGCGGTGAAGTACTGGACATACTTTTTGGATAGAAATAGTACCCGTAATGCATTCTGTGACGTTGGAAAGACGCAACTTTGACTCACTGAATTCGTAGTGCGCTTTCCTTGTGTCAATTAATGTTGTTTCAACTGTTTTACCCGCGGGTACACATGTTTTCCATTGTATCTTGTCGTGCGTCACGCGATACGAAGCTAATTCCCGTCCTTTTGCTGTAATAAAAAGAATCAAAATAGTAGATGTCATTGTCTCCTTTGCCGGTGCCCACTGAAAGCCAAGTCACGGCATCTTTGTGCCTTCAGTGTTGCGAACCGCGGTGTCCATTATCGTCGTTCGTTATGTTAGTTCGTTGTATTGGGTTGGTGCATAATTAATTTCCTAGACTAAAGGTGCGGACCGTAAAGAGGAAGACATTCTCTACCACGCAGACACATTGAAAAAATTCCCCTGTTCTGCTTCGTAAAAGAACCAGCTAAAATAAAATCTAATGTAAATCAAGCGATGCGCCGAGGTCTGGATTTTTGTCTTTAACTTTCTCCAGCTGGTTCTTTTACGAAGCGGAACAGAAGAATTTTTTCAATGTGTCTGCGTGGTAGAGAATGTCATCCTCTTTACGGTCCGCACCTTTAGTCTCAAAAATCAGGCTTAACTGTAAACGCCAAAGAGAATTTTCAACTTCGGCGACAAAAATTTGTCGAAAAAAAAATTCAAAATTCGGCAGATTTATTTCCGAACCAAAATCATGCAGGGGGGTGATCTGTGTCGTTCGAGCCAATGTATTGATTAGATTTGACCCCGCGCTTATCAGGCCGACGTACAGCCCTTCATCGACGATTTAAGGTTTTTTCAATAAAAAGCCAAAATATTCTTTCTACTAAAGCACCTGAAATTTTGTTTTCAGCCTAGCACGCACAAAACTACTGGTTCTACGAGACAGCATACGAACCATTCTCGAAATCACGGAAGAGAGTTGAAAAAACGAGTTTTATGCTGGGTGGCCTTATCTTTTTGAGGAATTCCAAAATGATTTTTCGGGAAAAAAATCCCTGAACAACCATGAAATTCTTACGGTCTGTATGTAGAGCACCCTCATTTCATAAGCTCTTTCCACTGGTGTACTCCGCTTTTTGCCGAAGTTCGTCCAACCTGAGAAACAGTTGAAAAAGGGGGTGGCCTTATCTTTATGAGGAGGAGTGTATTTTAATAGACATCAGGTTTAATAGGTTTCGATCATACTTCATAGGAAAGCAAAGAAACACACAATTGAGAGACTGGTTGAAGTACGACCTTGTTTAAGAAGTTAACCCTTCTTTATCCTGGAGACTATGTAAGGTGTTTTCTTTGCAAATGATAGGTATTATGAGAGGCAGATAGCTGTTATTCGTAAAGTTAAGAGCGTTTTTGCGATTTTTTTCACAGCATACGATGGTTGAAATATGGTTTCCCATTTTTACTCTAGAGTTTTGTTTACTCCAGTAGTACAACGCCTTAGAAACGTGCATCGATTAGTGATTACATAAGGTCCTTCTACAACACTTAGCCAATTAAGGTATCCAATAGTACCGCATGTCTTCTATTTCAGCTGTAACATGTGCATTCAAGCAAAAGAGAACACAAAAGAAGTGTGAGTTCGAAGGACAAGAGGTGAACTTGGAACCATGTTTACGTTCCACACCGTCATTGCACTCTCAGTGTTGCTGGTAAGTATTCTCCTTCATGACAGATAGTCAAATGAGACCTTGTAGCTTATCGTTCTTGTCGTCATTTTCACAATCCTCAATCTTTACTTGGTCAAGATGATGTCTATGTCCAGCGTAAGGTTTAGACGTTTCCTGAGCAGCAGGACAAGCACCATAGAAGAGCACCAGAAGGACGGAGAGGTTGCTCACGTTTGAGGCTGCAAGGTGTTTAAAATCCAAGGATATTTTAGTTATATTTTTGTGAATAAATGTGAAAGGAGATGAGCGGCAGCAAGTACATACTTTCAACAGGTGTAAGCCATCGTACTCCTTGAGTTCTTTGAGCATTCGACCGAATGTAGCAGTAAAAGTGTCATTAAAACTGCCCCAACCAAATAGGGTTTTGACAAAAAAATAGTCTTTTTCCTTTGTGCCTATTTGATGAGTGTTAGTGGTGACGATTGGTCTTATCTCGGGATTCACGGTGCTGCCTATTTTTTGGACCACGCGCCATTCCTTTATGGTGGTTGAACGAACCTAAGTCTAAGGTCCTTTCTATGGTCTAAGGTTACTGTCTTCAGCAACTTGGACTCCTTCTGTCTCCGCCGCCAGTGGTGTACATAGAGTCCACATGGTGCTTCGGGACAACTTGCATCGACCGCACATAGTCCCTGAATTATGCATGAATCCATTTCCATAATTCGACCCTTCTGACAAGCTCACAATCTCGATCACTTCTCGGCTCAACAATAGCATTCGGCGAGAGCGAGCACTCGACGACAACAGGTCAATGCTCAGCGGCTGTAGTGGCAAAACAAATCGAATTCGACAAATTAAGTGCTCTCACGATGACGGACGGCGCAGGAGCGGAGCAGGCGGCATTCTCGGGGAGGAGATGCGCGCGCGATTTCCAAATTGGCTTTGAGGCGTCCGACACGGACTGCCTGGGCGGCAAATTGTTTTCTTTCGCCCTAGGAGAGCTGTTTACGGAAGACCCCTCAAGCGTGGCATGATTGTGCATCACTCGATTCTGGTAAATTCGCTGATTAGTGTGCAAGGAGACGACCACTTCCAGAAGGTCTATTTAAGGAGGTGTTTCGAAGTTAGCCAGCCCGATTTAGATTGTACTGGAAACGGATCCAAATGAATACTCCGGCTTCTTAATGACCGTCACCAACCAGGTGGATGTATATCGAGAGTCCTGCTCAACTTGGGAATCGTTGCTCACGTTCTACACTAATCAGCAGAATATCAGTCTCGCGTGCACTAATTATTTGGTGAGTTTTGCTATTTCAGAATGGACACTCGATCACGGTCGAATTTCAGATCTTCTGATATTTCGTAGGATGTTTTTTGCACTTTTAAAAATATTACTCAGTCAGCTCACCTTTTCCGAACACAAGTATGCAGTGATAAGGTTAGACTATTACTACCTTGTAGGGTGAAATGCATTGCTTTCGAAAGAATAAAGAGGCAATGTACTCCAACCAACCATTTCGTCGCAATCCAATTATGCTCCTTTGATTTGGACCGATGAGACATACCCAAGAGACCACAGAGACAAGACGTTTCCGGGTTGCACGTGGGAGTCTGTGTGTGTCTGAAAAGGGCATTAACGTGAAATTCGTTTCGCACGCAAATTGCGTGTTTGCTAATAAAATGAAATCGATTAAAATTACCTCCAAAGAATGAGTGTGTACGCTGAGAACCTCCACCCTTCTGTTACAGTACCCACTGCAGTCCGATTCCTTTGCTTTACAGTAACCCAATTCAGGCGCACTACTTTTCATCACCACTCGAAATCTCTTTTCTTCCATCAGTGCTCGGTAGTCTGTCCGAGTACATCACCATCGTGGTCACTTCTATCCGCCTCGGATGTCCTCCTTATCATCAGCAGTATCGACAGTGCGCCAACATGCCCCGATTCTGCATATCACGCACGCTTTTCTGTGATGGATTCGACAATTGCGGCTTTAACGCCGACGAAGCGGTATGGAGCAGCACTCATTCCTCCTACACACCCTTTAGGACTGCAAGAACCGCTTGGAGCACATCGCAGTAACCGTCCTGGATGGACGAACTGAATGGAGTACAGTAGTTATAGCCGCTTTCCTCGCGATCCTCGTCCTTTTGTGTATATTCGTCTTCTACAACTATCGAATGGCCAAAGCAAGGCGGAAATTCCTGCGGAACAGGAAGCGACACAGCTCATACTACGGTAGCTCAATTCGCAGATTCGAAACGGACGTCAAGGAGTCGGAGGAGACCGTTGCTCTGTTGGCTCTCGGGTTGAGAAGAATGTTTCCTGTCATGCCTTCGGAAACCGCCAACAGTGTTAGAAAACAGCGTAACAGTTATAGAGCCATAGAGATGTAGAATAAATAATGGTTACTACTGTTGCAAGAGCCCACATTTTGCTGATGTTGTAAGAGTACAGAGACACTGAAGACACGTCGACAGACAGACAGTGGCGACCCCGAGAAGACTTGCCCGTTGTGTTTGAATGCTCTGTGGAGGCAGAAACCTCAATGAACAAGTGTAACCAACTTTTATTCCTTGCAAACAAGTACATCAACCGAACAAATAAACATCACCAAGTAGCATTAGTCATAAACAGAGCAGGAAGTCAATATCTTTATTATTTGATAGTTTTAAATATCTTTTGTGAGACTTTGACAAAACTATGTACACACACGACGAACCTAGACCCATGCATAATCGACCTGAACGTGACCTACTGCCCACTACTGCTGGACAATGCTCTCTGTCTTTAATATATTCCCATGGGGAAACATGTCAACAAGATTTGGAGGATCAATGCTGTCCGCCTCCGAGTTGGAAATCGTCGTTGCGTCCATGAGACAACCCGTATGGTAAGGCTGAAAAGACGTGTTGAACATATATAACATAACGGAATCAGAAGTTTACCTTTCCGTTGTTGAGACTGCTGTCTTTCAGCATCCACGCGTCTTCGTCGCTGTCGTAGTACTCGTCGAATTTCTCACGACATGCTTGGCAGTACTAAAAAGGAACATAAAGGGGAAACAAAAGGGCTTTTCCTGGCCGACGCTCACAGTCTGGTAGATCCGACATCAACGCTACCGTCTTGTTGCGAGTTATATGTCGGTCTAGGAAGAAATTCAAGGCACACTCACCTTCTGTTCAACTGCATCCGATTGCACAGTGGGGTTCGCCGTCGTGTTCATATTCTCAACATCTTCTTGTTTCTGCTCGATCCTCAGCAACTCCGCTCGACAGGAGGTATCGTAGAAACTCTGAACACATTACCATTAAATGATCATGACCAAACAATAAGACTACCTTCTTAACGGAATACCACGGTCGTGAACCACCAGCGGACCCTCCAGGACCCAGCCTCCTGAGCTTCTGTTGCACATGGTCGTCTTTGTGATGGTTCTGCAGATCAATAGAGAGGCCTTCGAACGAAAGGCCACACTCAGTGCAAGATTCCTTCTTTGTGAGAATTGACTCCACAACTTTCGAGTAGCGGATGGCGAGTATACGCACGTCGCGAGTCCCAAGAAGATTGTCAGGTGGCGTATCGCCTCGCTGCGACGAGAAGTTGTAAACGGCTGGGATAGGGGGCGTGCTGGACTTCGGGGGTTCGGGCTGCTTCGTCTCCGGAGCGTTGGCAGCTGGTGTTTTGAGAACTCCCTGTTGTTGAAGACGCTTTAGAAGGGCAAAGATTTCCTCGCCTAGGAGAAATTAATTTTCCGTTAGAAACTTGCAGACATCACTTAAACTTACTTGGCTTCTTCGGTTCCTCAGGCTCGACCTTCGGAGGAGGGTTCACGCCTACGTTTCTTCTCGCTTCCGGCATATGTCGTTGCAGCTCGTAGCTCGGATCGGGATCGATCTTGACTTCGGGGGCAGGACCGCCAAGACGGATCTCGTGTCTGCGTCCATTAATAGTGGCAATGATAGGGGGACCGCCGAATGTCCCCTTAAATGGGTAATCACCCATGTAGAGTTCCCGTGAGGGACCTCCGAAGCGGAGCACATGCGGCTCGCCGTCAATGAACACACGTTTCTCCTCCTCGAACGCCACTCGATGTGGAACACCGTCAATAACTACATCGCGAGGAGGGCCAGTAAAGAAAATTCTATGCGGAAGACCGTTTCGTTCGATAACAGCAACATTATCAATATAGAACACTTCGTAGGCGCGACCGTCGACGAAGATTCGGTTGTTCTGTGGAAGACCCTCGAAACGGGGCGTTTCGTCGGTCATGATAACGGGCTTCTGCTGTGGCGGAGGTGCCATGGAAGCTGGAGGTCCCATGGGTGGTACTATCGTCTGCCCCATGGGAGGAATCTGCGAAGCACCCATGGGATGCATCGACTGACCCTGAGTTGGCATCGGGGGACCCATGGAAGAGATCGGCTGACCCATCGGAGGCATTGACTGGTTTGGTGGAGGCATGGATTGACCCAGAGCGGGCATCTGTGGGGCACCCATTGGAGGCATCATCGTTCCATTGAAAGAAGGATACATAGGGTTATGGTATTCACCCGGCATAGGCTGGTGATGGGTCGCCGGCTGAGGAGCCATTGAGACCGAGAGCGGAGGACCAAGGGAAGCAGATGGTCCAAGACCAGGGATTCCCATAGGAGAAGGATGCCCATACGACGAAGTCGGTGCTGGTGGCCTCACCGGCAGACTAGAGAAGGCATGATCGCCGAGCGCTACGGTAGGAGCTGGTGGCAGACGAGGACGCTTCTCCTCGACGAAGTGCTGTGGCTCCGAACGGCGCTTCTGCATAGGTACCGGGGTAAAGCGGCGGTCAATATCCTTTCTGGAATCAAACATATAAATAAAAAAAGGAAATGCGACACATACGTTGCTGCTGGTACTCGTTCATCGATGTCATAGCGAGGCGAGTTACTGTACTTGGGACTATCGGTATACCGTGGAGAATCGTACCGAGGAGAGTTTTGCACTGGTCTACAAAGTACAATCATATGTTCCAGGCACTAGTAAAAGTTAAGCTTACGATCTTTCCGTTTCCACCTTTGGCATCACCGGTGCTGGCGGCTTCATTCTGGGATCTGGTCGCGGGTCCACCTTCTTGACTTCTGGAACACTTCCGTTAGTGGCGGTGCCTCGTCCACGAAGGCGAGGATCGGATGCGTTTGATCTAGTTACAACGGTAGTCTTCGCCCCAGCCTAAACAATTTCTATACGTTTTTTCGCTAGCATAAAAGTCTATACCTGGACTGATGAAGGGGCCTGAGATGTAGTTGGCTTACTTCCGATGAATCGTGGATTCACATGGATGCCCGAGGGGGACGACATTGGATTTGGCACGGAGGACGCAGGCACATATACTTGCGGAGCCTGAACCGAACGCTGTGGTGCTGAACTTGTTCCAGACGATCGCGTAGAAGCAGACGTGGATGTTGAAGAGGATGTTCCAAGCTGAGAGTGGTCGACCGGCCAATTTGGGTCAATCTTATTCATGGTGATATCCAACTCGTAGAGCTTCGATCGGTTAAAAAGGTCCTTCCAGGTGCCACGAAGACGGAAGAGCTGTGTCCGCTGCCTCTCATCGCTCTAGAAAGAGAGGGATGACGCATGACAACGTTCGGACGCAACCAACACCCGAATATCAGAAATGTCCCTACTACCCAGTTATATGCTCAATTCTGAAGGTAGGAGAATGACCTACTGCCAGGGATGGAAAGTTGCCTGCGTGTACCTTCTAACAACGTTCCCCATGCCCCGCACGTATAGTAAAATTTATTAAAACATAAAAGGTAAAAGAAAAAATCAAGTGAAAGTGAGTCCTTACCCGTTGGAAGAGATGCACGAACATCTTGATAATCACCTTAGCGAACTGTTCCCTGTACGCCTTGGTGCTCTGAATGTTCTTGAGTATCGAGTCCGCTACGTAGAGAACCGTGAGCTTCAGCGCCGACGTTGGAGCATCGAAGAGGCGTTGCTCAATGATGGTTACGATCTCTGGGCAGATGTGTGTGTAATCCTCCGCCAACATCGTCAGCAAGTTGATCTGTGTTTTGTCATTGCGCGAGAGCTCAATGAGCGTCCTTCTGGAAGTACATCCTATGTGACGACATAACAACTCAGCAATCACTTACTTGTAGTCCCTGGCCGCGTCACTGACCATGTCTATTGTCCTGTGCAATGTTATAATGAGTAACTTGGGAGAGTTGATATGGAGAACAATCTGAAATGGATGGGAGATGAGATCGCCGAACGGAATTATAATCAAAGCGAGCATGACTCACGGGTAATAAAAACCAGATACGACTCGCCAAACAAGCATAGAAACTATCGGCAACAACACGAAAGCCCGAACTCGGAAAATTAAAGCGAAGGGGACAGACAAGAAAACAATAGAAACAAAAACGAGTCACAAAATACCGTACAGTTCCCGCGCCCATGCAAGGTTGTCGCGTGAAGACCACAGTAGTGTACCTCAAGTATCGATTTCTACTGGGTAGAAGATCGACATCTAGGCACGCTAGACGGTGGGTGTATACTTGAGACAACGACACAATCAAACGCATAATGCCAAATTCATACGCTAAATTGCGTAACTGGCCTAGAAATGAGATTACATACCGCACAAAAACATTAGAATATCACGCAGAAAATGAAATCGTCACGCTATCTCTGTCTGGCAAGCGTCGCGGCATTGCAATTGGCAAGCGAAGCGCAGACAAAACTCCACGTCGTATTTATGTCCTGAAACCGGACTACAGTACCCATTGCATCGCTCATACATGTCCAATTACATTGTTTGGTAATTCGCGCTGTCCACAAACAATCTCCGTCTTTAATTTCATTCAAGCGACCTGGAACATGGACAAAGAAAGCGCAAAGGGATGCATCTCGCTCAATGTCGGTCGCGGTGATCGCCCGATCGATTGAAGCGGTCCGCAATACCCATAGTTTCGCCCTCCTAATTCTCCGCAAATTGCGGCCGATCAAAATCGCCCGTCGAACGCTGACGTCACCAAATCGAACTCTGTGGCACGCAAACAACTTGTCCGATAGGAGAAAGCCGGCTGCTGCTACCTGCTTTCTACACTACTCTGTGGAGAGAGCTGTGGAGAGCCAAAACGCTTGAAACCGACAATGGATCGAGGTGACTGAAGCACACATACAGAAGAAGAGAAACACACAGCCTAACCAGCGAAACCACCTTCGAAACCGTCACGACCATCAGAAAACTCGCTTTTTATTATAATAGGGAAGAACGATAAACATGAGAAACGCTCTTCTTCACCCATCGACCAACCGTATCATCATCGCTCTCACGAGAATACAGAGAGCGAAGCGGCCGCTACGAAGCTGTATGCGGAGGCGACGACGACGTGTCCACCAACGACGCGTGGAATGGTGGAGCAAGGGATACGGTAGATGGAGGGGGTAACGATCGTTATAAATGAGGAAAAACAAACCGAAGGTTTATCATCGAATCAAAGAAGCATGTACGCTGGACAAATGGATGGTGCGGACCTGGAAGGGAAACTTACGTGACGGTGACGGGTTGTTGGCAGAGCTGTGTGAGCGGAGCGACCGATCGGGAGCGACGTTTTCGATAGTGTATGCGCTGAGCGCTCTGGAGTGGTCGCCGCGGAGACGGACGCAACGCGTAAAGATTACGGTAGGCGGAGAGAGGGCAGACGGTGAGAGCGGACGGCGATCGATAAACTGGATGTTAGGAGCAACGAAATTTGTAGGTTTTCGAATCTCCAGAATACAATGTATGAAAGCGTAAACCTAAAACAACCTATTTGGGAGCGCTAAGGTATTCTTCTTTTTCAACGAGATGTATATAAATGTAAGTTCCACCCCATCAGGGAGGCGAATTCGTCTAAACTAGTGAGACGCAAACTGCTATGACAATGACGTCCTTGTTTTTCCGTCTGCGCGCGAATAAAATGGCAAAATCCGTCGACCACCCTCGGTCAGCGAGAACCGATTTCGCAAGGATAAACAAGCTCGATGAGGTCCTACAGCGATCTACGAATCGGGTTCGTAGTATGTTCGGGATGAAAACAAGCTCTCGTCAATTTCGCGCGCAAATCTGTTATCGAGCTTTTCTGGGTTTGATTCCACGAGAGGAGCCAGAGTTAGAGCTGTCTATAGGGCGGTCTGTGCGTCTGAATGGTTGCCGCGTTTTTCATCCAGCATTTATGGGCCCTTCTTTGCTGTTTTCATTTTATTATCGCTGTCATCCGGTTCATTTTAAATTCTCCATTTTGTGAAAGTTCTGTTGCAACGGTATTCGATTGTCTGAGGAATGTGATTACGTGATCCTTAGGTGTACAGAATCTTCGAGAATCGGAAAATTGTTTGGTCTTTTATTTTTGTCTACTGTCCTTTGACCTTGTAAAGTACGTAAGCAATACACTAGTGCTCTAGGCGTTCAGGTCTAGAACGGAGGATTTCGGTTTAACGTAATCATGTACTTCTACCATCAACCGTAGTCTTGAGATGTCTTAATTCTCCTAGCCTCAAAAAAGGTTACTAAAGTTACAAAAAAAGGAGTAAGGTGATTCACCAAAAGGGGAATTAGTCGCGCGCTACCAGGAGCGTTGAAAACATGTTTTCATGAAAGAGAATGTCTGACCATCTATGTTCACCCCAATGCCCCTATCGATTGACGCTAGGGGAGTTTGTATTATTTAATCCCTCCGTTGTTAGGACACCCTCTCTTTTTTTAAACAACTGCGGAGTCCAGTTTCCCACTCATCCTTTCAAGCGTTCACGAAGACAACCATATTGGTGCGAAAATAAGGTGTGGATGTTTGATACCGCGCGGAAATCGCGCATTGCATAGCCTGGATTGCCACACATTTTCGTGCACTTCTTGTTTTTACATCTTTCGGGTCATCTATAAATGTCTCATCTTCAGGTGCCAACTAGGATGAACCGCATGGGACCCCCGGGCCCCATGGGCGCTGTAGCCCCGCATCCTGTAGCGGCGGGTGCTCCTGCAGGTGTCCGTTATGTACAGGGGCCTCAAATGGTGCAGAGACGATTCGTTGGACAACCACAGATGATGGCACCTCCTCAGGCGCACCAGAGTAGACAGATGGCGGCATTCAAGAAAAAGAAGCGTTATGCCGACAAGATCATCTCTCCGAATGTAAGCGTTCACTTTCTTGTGGACTTTCTATCGTCCTTCTTACTTATAGCTGCGCGAGCTTATCCCTGAATCGGACGCCTATATGGATCTTCTTGCCTATGAGCAGAAGCTTGACGCCACAATGACTCGCAAGCGCCTAGAGATTCAAGAAGCGCTGAAACGTCCTCAGAAGGTGAAGCGGAAGCTGCGCATATACATTTCGCACACATTCATTGCTGGCCATGCTCCTGAGGTCTGTCTGAACTAGATCATCTCGATAATTGCTCCCTATTTAGCGAGAAGGTGACGAAGGCGTTGTTCCAATGTGGGAGCTTCGTGTTGAAGGAAGGTTAATTGATGATCAGCCAGCAGGACAAGGACCAACCGGCCCGGGGACTCCAGCCGCAACCAACGCCGCCAATCAACCTAATCGCAATGTGACGAAACGGAAATTCAGCTCGTTTTTCAAGAGTTTGGTAATTGAACTGGATAAGGACATTTACGGACCGGACAATCACCTTGTTGAATGGCACAGAACGCCACAAACAAACGAGACTGACGGATTCCAGGTACGAGGCTGCTTTATTTGACGCGCCTGAATGAAAAGGTTTCACTTTTCTAGGTCAAGCGTCCCGGTGACAAGGACGTGAAATGTACCATTCTTCTTCTACTGGACTACCAACCTATGAAATTCAAGCTTCATCCACGTTTGGCGAAGTTGCTTGGAATTGCCAGTGAAACGCGGCCGAAGATCATTGAAGCGCTGTGGCAGTACATCAAAACTCATAAGCTTCAGGTATGCAGTTTGTTTCATTCATCTGACCATCTTCCGCCTTCAAGGACCCTGTTGATCGGGATAACATCAATAACGACCCATACCTCGAGCAAATCTTCGGAACCAAACGCATGCGTTTCATGGAAATCCCTCAGCGGCTACAGGGATTTCTACACCAACCGGATCCGCTTGTCCTTTCACACACAATACAGCACAGTCCGAACAATGAGAAGAACACTGCGTGCTATGACATCGAGGTGGAGATGGACGATCCTGTAAAGACGGCCATGAGTGGATTCATGTATCCTGGTGTGCAGCAGCAGCAACAGATCAATGATCTGACCGCATTGGATGCGAAGATTAGCGATATCGTTGAGCAGATCAACGATATAAAGACCAAGCGAGATTTCTACGCGCGATTCTCCGACGACCCACATGGGTTTATTCAGAAATGGCTCATCTCTCAAAGCAAGGATTTAAAGGTAAGCAGAGCTTCCTACTTACATAGTCGTGGTTTCTTTAAGACGATGACCGAAGCAGCAACAGACGCGGAGTTCGAGCGGCACGCGGACTGCTACTTCCAGCCTGTTGTGCAAGAAGGAGTCTACAGGTATATCTACTCAAAGGTGCAGCAGAAACGGGCGGAGTTGGAACAGTCCCTTGGCGTGAAACCAAATTAACCTTCTCCAACTTATTTGTCATCAGATCTCGCCTGGTTTTTCAATTATCTATTGTCGTATATCTATTGTTTATTGTTTTTGTAACATGTGATGCAATGAAAGTGGCTCGGTTGTTGATTGCGGGTGAGGACTATGGAGACGGTAACAAGGTTTGCAAATGAACTGTGGTGAATAGGGATATCCTCACCGTTGAAGCCTCTCACTCACTGAGAAGTGGAGTACTGTACTATCTCCGTAAATTGGAACAAGAAGTTCCGGATGTTCATCTTCGTTGAGACGATCATCTACAACATCACCATTCTGAGTAAGTTCTGAGTGCCAATGTAAACGGATGAACGAAAAAAAGGTTCCGTTCGACTAATGCCATTTGTGTGGACTTTACTGGCGGACAGTAAAGCCCACAAAATGTAAGCCCACAGGTCTACTCAAGTCTTACTCACTATTATTTCAAAAATTAACAACGAGGTGGAACAAATTGTTATTATCACTTTATTTCCCTATCCTTCGCCATTTGCTGCCGACGCTGCAACTCCTTCGCATACAAGTAGTCTTCCATCTCTTCGTGCAACAGGTGCGGCTGCATATTCGTCCATGCGCGAATCATCATGGCCGATTTGAAGGCTCCATAAGCAATACTCGTCGCCCCAGCGACCACGAATACTGTCATGATATGACTGCGAATATTGGAGGGAATCCTTTTCCACATCTGAAAGCTACCTTGTCGCTTACATAATATAGTGAATGGCGAGCGGAAAAGATAAACTCATGCGCGCTTTGAAACACATAATCTGCCCCGGACCAGAACAAGACAAGATCACATCAATTTACTGAGGACGAATTTGGTGAGAACAATTAATACAATAAAGTGAATGAGTTATCAGTGATGTGGATGAATGATTTGATGTTGACGAGACGAGGCGGAAGGACCCGCAGTTGCAGCACCAGAAGCACCATGAGGAGCGGCTTTAGCAAGCTTGAGCAGATTCCAATCATAGACGTAGTCATACTGGTATTGGCATCGATCAAAGACACCTCGGAACAGCATTCGGACGTAGTTGTAATCTGGAGCTTCTTCAAACCCTAATCTCTTGCAGTAGGATAAGTATGATGCGAAAGCATCGGGATAGCCTGCACACAATTCTTGGACGGATGTTGACATCTTCTTCTCCGAGATCTTGTCGTACTTCTGCCGTTTCGTAGCAGCCTTCAAACCTTGCCATGGCAGCGATCCACGGTTAAAGTACATAAACACGTATCCCAGCGACTCCATATCGTCTCTTCGTGACTGTTCAACACCCAGATGGGTGTTCACTGAAGCATAGCGAGCCGTACCCGTAAGATTCTTGTGCTCCCTGTAGGGAATGTGATATTGAGTTCTTGAGTCGCGATACTTCTTCGCCAAGCCAAAGTCAATAATGTAAACAAGATTGCCCTTCTTGCCAAGGCCCATCAGGAAATTGTCGGGCTTGATATCGCGATGAATGAAATCCTTCGAGTGGATGTAATCCAGACGGGCCAGCATTTGATCAGCTAGTAGGAGCACGGTCTTGATTGAAAACTTCCGCGAACAAAAATTGAAGAGGTCTTCGAGAGAAGGACCCAGGAGCTCCATGACCATCACATTGTATTCGCCTTCTTGGCCAACCCATTTGACCTGAGGTATACCAACGCCACCGCTCATAATTTTGTACAGTCTTGACTCGATGTGGAGCTGAGGATGCTTCGTCTTTACGCATTCCAGCTTAATGGCCACTTCTTCTTGAGTTTGCACATTTTCTCCAAGGTAGATGTCGCCAAATGAGCCGGAACCAATCTTGCGACCCAATCGATATCGTCCTCCAACGCGCAGTTCCATAATTCAACCCCGAAGTCACGGGGTGAATTCAAGATCGGCCAGCACCAAACGGAGAAAACTGCTTGCGGCGAAAGAGGAAAGGGGACCTGCAACGAAAAAATCGTTATCATTTCAGTAATGATACGAGCACGCTGTAAGAGCACGTGTACATAGATTAAAGAAAGTCGATACACTACATACAAGATATTTAAGCATAATACTCTAGAAGGCAAGGCAACAACAGAAATACGCGTTTCAATCAACAATCTTTCATCGAAAGCATGTTTTTAAACGGTGATACAGTAGCAAAAACACGCAGAATAATCCCGTAAAACAGAAGAAGCTATGAATATCGCCATCCACTGTCGAATTCTGGCAAAATTATTGGAAATCATGATGTAGGCATTACATGCAGACACACACGCAAGTGAAGCTGAGAAAAAATCGGTTACGGTGGCTAACGAAGACCGGAAATTAATTAGCAAGTGCTAATCTACAGCGCCGAACGGATTAAAGGAAACCCGATGAGCGGACGAGAAAATCCGTTTAGTAAGCAAGCAAATTAGTCCCGAACTTCAAAATAGGAGGTGGTCCAAGTGCTTCATACCGGCCACATGAAACTGGAATAGATCGGAAAGGTAGTTCATTCTGAAAGCAACAAGAAGCAATGTCTGAAAGATCTATAGCGTGTTAGCACGACGAGGAGTACGGATATAGCTCGTCAGAAGGTACGGCTGACTAACTAGTTGCCAGCGAAAGTGAAAATGTGCAACATAACGAATCTACGAACGGCAACCAACCACAAAATTGAATATCGCGCATGTCCGTAGCACGAAGTGGCATAAGCAAAGATGAGCAAGCGACACCATATCATAGTTAATTTTGCCGAATAGTGAAGAAGAACAGGTAATAAGAAGGCTGCGACTGAACGTGAAAGTTTCAGACATGATGATAGTGGGTTTGAAGATGATAGTGGGTTTGAAGCGAGTCACACAAACATCGGCAATCACAGTTCGCGCAAGCGCACATCTAAAGTCAAAAACTAAAGGCCGGGCCATAGTTTTACGCCGAGACGAATCCGGCTGAAAGTACGCTAACGATGGCTAATAACTGAGTTACCTGAATAAATAGAAAGACAACAAGCATATGCGCGGTTGGGGAGAGTCGGTCTCGTGCCTTCTTCTCCTCCTCGAATGCAGATCGATTGATCCCACCCGCGCGTCTCGACGGCTGTCCGCTGCCCAGCACCCGTCTCCTCTTCACAAACTGCTGACCATCAGCAAACCCAGCCACGTTGCTCGCTCGGCTGCAACGCGGTGGGCAAAGTCGACGCGACGCGAAGACCGGGCAAGTAGATGTTACTTCTTCGTGATTGCCGCAGCAGCAGCACCGCCGCCACGGGTACTAGGCTTATGTACGCGTCCGTCGCTCCGTTGATGGAGCGAGGGAGCGATGCGAGATGCGTCGACGGCCACGATGGGTGCACGACAAGACAAACGGCGACCACCACTACGCTCTCTGTGACGCTACCACAGCCACCACTCGTTCTCATTGTCAGTGCTGCGCGAGGGCGTGCGAGGACGGAGCACCCAAAAAAGGCGCAGACCGAGTAGTGATTCGAATAAAACCGAGGTAAAAAGGTGCGGAAAAAATTGGCGGCGCGTTCGTTACGTTGGTCCGTCGGTCGATGTTCTATTCCCTAATGTGCTGTGTCATCTGTTCGCAGATAAATTGATTCGCGTGCGAAGATGATCAACTACTGTAGCCGAACAGCGGAAATTAACCAACAGCTGTTGGATTTTTGCCAAAATCATTGGACAACGCCTGCCTCCACTAGGGGATGAATCTCTATTGGAAATGCAACGCACACTGGACCCTTGCCTTGCAGAAAACCTCATTTTCAGACCTGTTCGAATACGGTAGCTATAGCCTTTAGAAGCTTCAGTATACACATGTAGTAACCTAGCTGTCGAAAGGTTCCTAAAAAAGTTAAAGTTAAAGTTCAACAAGATTCTATTGCTGCCACACCAGTGGTGTGGCAGCAATAGAATCGTTAAAGTTACGACTTCTGAGCTCCAAGACTTTACTGCACAGAGTTACGTGATCCACTTAATTATGATCGCACTCCGGAACCTGTTGTTCATTGAGATTGACGCAAAACGTGTGAATTTCCTTGGCTTAAACCGTTTCTATGCCCTTTGTAAACGTTCATATTTGGGTTATAACGAAGAAGGCTGCTCACACCAAAACTCGGACAGATGACTGACTATGACGGTTAGAACAGGATAGGCGACACATCTCAGTCAAGACACACACCTTGTACACACGGAACTGACATGACTTAACACTGACTGCGGCTCGATCTGCAAAGTTTTGCAAACCTTCATCAGCTGTTAAGACCCCTCGCGTTTTATCTACCCCCGATTGGATCATTAAAGGCGGCGTTTAAAATGTGATTAAAGTGTACTCACAAGCTGCATAGAGAACTCTACAGACCCGTTCCGTCCATTAGGAACCTGCCGGTCAAACTAGTTGCGTTCGGATTTGGTGTAGATTAAAGGACAGCGATATGCGTGGGATTATCTGAAAAGAGAAAGTCAGTCAGATAGATGGCATTTCTAAAAAAAATTCATTGGGAAGTGTTGATATAGATGTAAATCTACGAAAGTTGTAAAGTGTAGAATTGTAAATCAGTTTTGTCGTGATAGTGTACTGTATCACATCAGGCTTCAAGGAACTCTGTTGACACTGAACTAACAATATCAAATGACCACAGTAGGTTGGAGTGGTCCCCTTCCAGAAAGTAAAAAAAACGAAAGTAGGACATCAAGGCGACTCTATCAGTTTTTTGAGATCCAAAAAAACTCGATGACACTACTGAAACGACGCAAATTCGCGCGTTCCTCCATACCGCCGACCGCACACAACAGATTCCCTTCTTCAAGCCACATGGTTTAAGGAGCGCAGTCAGGTGTGGACGAAAAAAACGAGGATGAGAGAACCGATGGACGAGCGCTTTGTGTGATCGACGGCGGCGTAGACAGTCTCCACGAGCAGACAGAACTAGACAGACAGCGGTGGAACTGTCGTCATCGTCGTGAGTGGTTGTGCTGCTCGTGTGGGTGACGATCACACAAAAAGTGGAGATGAAAAAGGTCGCCAAACGAACGACGACACTTTTTGCGCACTTGTGAACGTGATCGCTCATTTTATGATTCGAGGTCATTCTAAGCTCGTTTCAAGGATTGTGGTAGGGGTAACCATGTGATATGAAGACAGTGCATTTTCAATAACACTGTGCAATAACACAGGAAAAGGAACAGCGACGAATATGTCCTATTGATGGTTACGTTCAAGATAATAGCGATCCTTCCGCGATAAAGATGAGACCGTTTATATTGATTACAGGCTTTGTTTGTGGTTGATTTCCACGGAAAATATAAATGGGATATCTAAACCAGCTAATTGTAAGCAAGAGTTGATGAGGAATCAGGCCTGGGGGAGGGGTCGCCAAATCGACGATTTTTTCGGAGGGTAGGGTCCATGGTCGTAAACCCCATACGTAAACCCCATGGTTGGTCTTAATATTTAGTGTCCCTCTCGGCGACACAAAGCAAAAATAAATGGTTTTTACCTCAAACTGAAAAACTGTTTTACCCTTCCCGACGCTTCTTGAAGCACGCCAATCTGAGCGTGCCGTGAAGGGGAAAAGGATTTCCTTCCGTCGAACCCAGGAGGTGCAAAAAAGGGTCAGGACTGGTACCAGTTGACCACACTTACATTGTGATCGTTCCCGTTCAATGGCGGTTTACCCTTGAGCATAGAACTGTAAAAGGCCTGGAGCCAGGAAAAAACGCACATTCGCAGCTAAAATTAAAAATATGTCGGTTGATTTAGAAAACCTTGCGTAGTGTAGATCTGGTCACGCTGTATAAAAAACTCAAAAACACCCATATCCGCAAACCACTGTTTCGCCTTCAAAAGAAGAGTTTAAAGTTTGGGTCCAACCTTGAGAGGTACCCCGCCGAACCCCGCCAAGGGGTGCTCGGAGGGTTCTATCTTGGATCGGAGGGTCCCAATTCGATCCCTGAAGACCTGCTCTACATTTTCATAGAACAAACCATACCGAT
>JADLIF010000750.1:0-14418 GCA_016648015.1 Steinernema khuongi | reverse complement strand
TTATTCACACCCTGAATCAAAATAACAATTCAATGAAACATCAAAATAGTGTTATACTAAAAAGATCCTACAAGTTTTGGGAACTTTGAAAAATTTTATAATGTTGCAGTCTTTTTATTTTGTTGTTTTTATTTTGTTGTTGATTCAGCTGCCTGAAGATATCGAATGGTATGATTGTTAAAATAATATTTCGAAATATTTTTGGCCATCGCGCGTATTTTTAAAAGTATTTTTAAAAGTATTTTTAAAACATAAAGAGAACCCATTTGAAATTTTTCACATGTTCTGTTCGAAAAAGAATTCCTATTCGAAACTATTCCAATTTGTCCAATTCACCCGAAGTTCCAGAGATATTATTTTATCTTTTATTTTTTTTTTATTGTTTATATCGTAAATCGAAATTTCCACCTCCTCCATGCGCTCTAAAACTCTGCCTCTCTAGGCCGACTCCGTATTTGCGTTAAGTAAATAGCCGTGGAAGGACCGTCACCCTTAAGTGGGCGATTTAACACTCCGCGCTCGCTATCCGCCTCCTAAAAGCTGGGCTCGTTTCCGTCACCACCCTAGGTTACAACCCGACGTCCCGCGGCGCTTAATCACCTTTTTCGCTCTTCCAATAGGAAAACGTGATCGCTGTTGATTATTCCGTTTTTGACATTGAATGTTCCCTGTCGGTCCCGCGCGGAAAAATCGGTTCCTTCTATTCTACGCGACTCTTTTCAGAATGTGGGTAACCAAGGTGGCTCTGCTGGCTATTTGCCTCGTAGCACTGGACTCTACGCCGGTGGAGAATGCCGCAAACGGGCACCAGATGGTAAGACTGAGGGTAGGAGTATCTGGTAAAAGTAGCGCTTTCAGCAACCCGGTTCATCTCACCTTTTCCATCGGCAGAAGCACGTGGAGAAACCGTCCCCTTCTCAACATCCTTCTGATAAACCTTCTGGAAAACACCCCCGCCGCATCCCCTTGACCATCCCCAAGCTGACGAAGCAGGAGAAGTGGCGCCTGATCAGGGAGTCGGGTCAGGACCCCGAGAGTCGCCGGCGCGGATTTCGTGGCAGGACTCGCACACGCAAAATGCGCCGAGATCTGACTGACAAGCCGTGGAAGCGCGAGTTCCCGAAGTTGTCCAAGTCGGGAAAGGAGATCGCGACGGGACCCGTGATGGCTCTGCCTCCGAGCGATTGTCCATTCCGTTTCGACGCTATTATTAAAGGTGAGTGGGGGGACAGAATGTTTGTCTTTTCCAAAATGGGGATTGATTCACTCTCAAAGTTGTTAATCCTCCGTTGAGTCTTATTTAAACACATTTTTGGATCTGTAAAACAAAATGGTATAAAATATGGATATGATTGAGTGATGGATCTTTATTCTGGATCTTATTTTTTTGCATTTTTGCAGATGCAACATTCACAATCTATCAGAAATTGAATGTTCCATATCACAGCGGTGATTAGCTGCATTCCATCGATGGAGTCTTCCGTGATCCCCACCTCAATTTTTTGCCCCCGTAATCCTCTCACTTTTTCCTTCGATAAATCATCGATGATGTGACCTGCAGATCGTACAAAATTAAGAATTTAAGGCACATTAGGATTCGGATGAAACCTTTATAGGTTTACCGAAAATGAACACTTTTTTCCTATATCGCTCGATTTCCTGTTCTTAAATATTAAATTATATGAAATATTAAATATGCTCTTAAGTATTAAATCAAAGGAATGCTCCTTCTGAATCAAAGACATTCTATATTTAGCGTCATTAACGTTCAGTTTTTTATGCTCAGCATTGAGCCAACACATCACATGACATTGGGCAAAAATATACGCAGAGAAATACTAAATGTCGATTTTTACAAGGATTTTTGGGTGCAAGTAGGTCGGAGGCTTGTGGGTCCGATCTGATGAGGTTGGGCTAGAAGAACAGTGGATCATTTACGCATCGACACTTTCACCCTCTTGCAGCGCCCAACGGCCGCACGTACGTTTTCTCACGAGAGCGCGTCTACCAGATCTGGCGCAACGACAACCTCCACCAACGGGCCTCCTTCCTCATCCCGGACATGTTCCCCGATGGACCGCGCACAGTGACCGCCGCGTTGACCAACGCGCGCCGTGGCGTCATCATCCTCGTCGAGCACAACAAGGTCTACCGCTACCGCTGGAACAAGAAGAAGGAGCGCTTCTACGTGAGTGTCCTTATAAGAACCGATCAAACCCTAGAGGATTCTAGCTGGCTCGGAATAGCCCACAGACGTTGTCGGACAAGATCACGATCCAGCCGCGGATGGGCTTCCAGTGGACCGACGGCAACATGATCTTCATGGACCAGGACAAGTTCTTCACCTACGACGCCTACTGGAACATCCCCACGTTCAACGGCACCGCCTCGGACTACTTCCCCAACTTCCCGCGCGACATGGTCGGCATCGTGCACAACGGCGGTGACTCGCTCCTCCTCTTCACCACTGGAAGCAACCTCATGGTAGGCGAGGCTCTTGGGCAAAAATCCCATCTAAACTATCCAAGTTCTTCACTATTCCATGTTAACCCTACGCTTTCAGGTGTACGACACCAAGAAGTACGACGTGGTGCAGGAGTACCCGCTGAGGACGCATGAGTACGTCGGCTGCCTCTACCGTCGCAAGGCGTAGCCCAGAGACGCACTCTTCTGTGGAAACATGCGGGCCAAGGGTCTTTTTTGTACATTTGCGCTCTGCGCGGCGTTCACTTTGCCATTCCCTGTTGCATCCCCTCGTAGTTGTTGTTGACTTCTTCTTCTGACCGATGCCTTGATCTTATCTTCCTGTGCCGTTTCCCAATAAACTACTTTTTGCTCGTTTCCTGTGCACTGTGAGGAGGAAGGGACAGTTCACTTACAGCTTGTATGAATGCACATCTGTTAAATTCTCGATGGAGAAAACGATGGAGAAACGCTTTTTTGGGATTTCTAACCGTTAAGGTCGCAATTGATGCTGCTTCCTCTTATTCCTTCCTCTTATCTGCAAAAATTTTTGTTATGTCAAAAAGCGACTTCCGTTTAAAATTACATTTTTTTGTTTTTCAGGTTTTAACTGTTTTGGCCGAAATTCGAATATTTCCGGTTGAGAATCAAAAGTCCTGAATTTGGTTTAGTAAAACAAAATTGTTTTTTATTTGGAATTTTTCTGATCCCGAGAAAGTTGATTCGAAGAAGAAGATATTTGCAATTTTTCAACGAAAATTTGCCACGCTCCAAACGCATGAACCCACAACAGTTACCAGCTTAGCGCGCTATACCTCTGACAGGGGATATTTTTCGCATTTAAGCATCGTTCTCTTTGACCTCGATTTAAGTGTATTGGATCCTTTCGATCTACTTGTAACTCTGATTAAAAATGTCGAGAGTCAACAAAAGTCGTCCTTAACAATTGACAATTTAAATAACGAGATTTTCCCTAGAACCGGAACCGAACCCATTGGAAGAACATTTTTTCGTCTGGAAAAATGCCTAAAAAAAGTTCCAGCGTTATTACCGTAATAGAAATACGAATTCTCATTTTTACGCTTATTTGCTTCTGACTCACAAGTGACGAGTCACTGCCGTCTTGGGATCTTATCAATGGCTACTTCGCACGCCACCAGACCTACACACATAACCTACAGACACATAGATGCATTAAAAACCACTGTACATGTGATCATCGCCACATTTGAGTCGTTTTTATCTACCTGTGTAAACCAATAAACTCGTTGACAGTTCTTTCACGTTGGATCTTGGTGTCACTTTTGACATTTACTGCCCTGCCCTTACTTGAAGCACGTAGCCTTCTCGAGCCTGGAAGAGGCATGTGATCACACAAAAAAGCTACAAACCCTCTACGACATTGAGATCACTCGGAAATCGAATAATCCGCACTATCATTGCGAAAGCGTCGGACAGTGCTCGGAACGTCCGTGACATGCACCGTGCATGAATTTCCATAAAATATGCACTTTCCACGCATATAAATTGCGACCGTTTTTCACTTTTTAAAGCCCCACGAGCACAGATGGCCCGTCGTCCACAGGCTCCTTCTTCGGATTTGAAAGGTAAGTTTTCATTAATGCTGCTGGGTACGCTTTTTTATTATATTACGTTTTTTTGCACCATGACATCACTCCGGTAATTTTTTTTTTCAAATAAGATCAAGGTCCCCATATTTCTGCGTTGAGAAATTTCTGATCATGATGATGCGCACTGTGGTGTCCCCTTATGACAAGCGTTTATTGGTATACTTTCCTAAGCTTCCGGATGGATTTTCCTGATAATAGGGAAAACTGAACGAGTGGCATTTACTGTCGCAGAAACCTTGAAAATTTAAGAATTCGATTATTTCAATATTTTTGCAGGGAGTGGGAAACTTGGTATCCGCTTATTGAATGTGTTCTGCAGTTTTATTAATATTTTGAAGTTTATACATATTGCTCGATTTTTGTCCTGGAGTTTCCCATAGTTTTCCTCTTATTTTTAATTTAATTCGATTTTTGGCTTCGATTTTCTGGTCTATGTCCCCATAGTTTTAATTTGAGAACTTACATGATGATGATGCACACTGTGGTATATCCCCTTATAATAAGTGTTCTCAATTTTTCTGAATTTGAATTTGGAGTATTTCACATTTTTCTTCAACCGATAAGTGATCTTTACATACTATATACATACTTCCCTAAGGTTCCCGATGGATTTTCCTGATGGTAGGGAAAACTGAACACATTTATTGTCGCAAAGATCTTGGAAATTCAAGAATTCGAGTACTTTTAGGAATTTTTGTCCATAAAATTCTGATTCGATTTCGCTAATTTCAGGACCAGCTGACTAAATTTCGCTTATCGTCAAATAAACCCTGTTGCACGCAGCACGGATTCAAACTTTTCTTCTAATAAAATCAAACTGTCTTGATTCTAAATTCTGTTTTTGTTGTGTTCCTTCCAATAACTACTTTTTCGTGTCCCACAAAAATCAAACTAAAGATGTATTTTTGTCTAAAGTACGCTCAAGCAGTGGATGTTTACCCAGTCATCTCGCCGCCGAGTACTCCAAGCACTGACACGAAGATGATTGCCTCTTGTTTCACATTCGCTTCCTCGGCCTCTTCATCCGCTTGAAAAACACGTGGTTCTTGGAAAGCTCTTCAATCTAAGGGTGTTGATCTTAGATCAACTGATCGGTTTGCACTTTGGAAAAGAACTGTTCTCTGTTCCCGTCTGACAGTTGTCAGACGGTTTATGGTTTTACTTCTAATGGAATGTGTCTCAATGTCGCGCATGACTGCCTGATACGCAAGGAGCACGGAAAAATGTCAGATATGTCAATTGTTGGAAAAAACAGCGCCAATGATGGATCGAAGATCACACAACCGCAAGGTGAAGATCACTTTAGCGGTTTCAGAAAAATAAAGTTTTGCTAAGTTGAAAGAAATGATTCATTTGAGGCAACACTTATTCTGTTTTTCTGGTCGGTTTGATCTCTTTTTTTGCTATGTTCAAAAGAAGTGAAAAAAATTTTTTCCAAGATTTAACGAATAACTATTAGGATTTTTGCGCCCCAGTTTTTCGACCCTATAGCATGCTATGTATAATACATATGTTAAAGAAATAATGGAGCTTAACTGCTCAAAATAGCTCAAAATAGAAAAACAAAATTTGTGGTCCTTGAATCCAAAGTTATTATTCATCGACAGCTTGTTCTAAAAAGGAAAAATCGTTCTCTGTTCCTGTATGACAGTTTTGAAATGGTTTATGGCGATACTTCTAGTGAACGTGTCTCTTCTCAATGTTGCGCACAAAAGCAAAGATTTCCTGATACGCAAGGAGCGCGAAAAAATGTCAGATATGTCAATTTTTGGCGTCGCACTTAGCACTAAGCAAAACACCACCACAAGGTAAATATTATGTCAGGGCAATTGGAAAGATGTGCACAATTTGCAGCATTGTTTTCTACAGTTTTCACCTATTTTTTATCATGCACACTTCCGTATTTTTGCTTGCAGAAAGTTAACTTGACCTAAAATGGACACATCACTGTTATAAAGGAAGCCAGTTTTCAAAGTCACTTTAATGGTCGTCTATAGAGTAGTACTGTAGCCACAGTGGAACTAGGCCGAACACAGCACAAGTAGATGTGAGATATAGCAAATCTTGTGGGATAAACAGGGAAGTCACTTTTGCAAATGACTCCGCAAACACGATTTGCACGCGATCACTTTTTGATTATCACTCCGCGACGGTTTTTTCATCTGTTTTTTTCTTTGTCTACCTGTCGTCTCTCTGGGTTCGATTAGTTACGGTGTGTGATCAACTAACAAATTGGTTTAGATTGGCACGTATGAAGACTGGAAGAAAAAAAAATCACTTTTTGAATATTTTCTTCTATTATCTCATTTTGATTACGGTGTGTGACCAGAGGTGTAGATTATCACGTACACTGAAAAAAGTCACCCATCCATAACTAGAATTCGCTTAAATTTACTCAAAGAAGTTGCCCCGAAGAAGCTTCGAGTGATTTATGTAGTTCTTCCTGTAATGACACACCCTATTACACCGTTACAACCTGTTCGCCGAACCACGTATAGCAAAGACCGTCTGATGCATCAAGTGGTTCCTGAACGTGTCAAGAGACTTGGAACGAGGAACTCTCCTGAGTGTCAACATCCAGGCCGCAGCTTCTTTTCGTGTTTTGGTGCCGGTTGGCGACGCGTTTCCGGGCGCTTTCCCATCGTTTTGTCATAATAGGATCGTAAAAAATCATGGGAATGGGAGACGTCAATATTTTGTTTATGTTATTCCCTTATGCAGCTTTGCGTCGTTCTGGGGGGTGTTAATACAGTGCCGGTCAAAACTTTAGGACACCCCCCTTCATCGTCAGTTTCAGCAACTTTCAGAAAGATTTCGACCTGACACCCCCTAGACCAGTAATCTGCCCGTTTTATAACCAAAAAATGCAGATATCAAATGGAATATTGGCTGAAACCTCCCTAAATAAGCTTTTCTTCCTATGACTACTTGAAAAAAGTCGAGAAAAAGCTAGAAGTAGCGAATCAAGGGGGGTGTCCTAAAGTTTTGACCCACGTGAGACAGGACCTCTGGACTTCTCGGGGCTCTATGGTTAACTTTTTTATCGCTCTAATTTTTGTTTCTCAATCCATTATATGTTTTTCGCCATGCTCTTTAACGTGGTATCGGTCGTTTTCCCCAAAACGATCTGAAAGTTGCTGAAACTGACGATGAAGGGGGGTGTCCTAAAGTTTTGACCGGCACTGTATGCAGTTTCCTTGAACTATTGCTTAGATATATGTATTGAAGCTTATACTGTATAAGGAAGGATTCTGGCTTAGAAGGTGGTATTTTGGAGCTCTTCACCATCTCATGGAGTCATCATGGAATCCTATATTGTAGCCATATATTATTTGTATCGTTTGCTGACCATCTACCGTATCCATTCCTTCACGTCTTTTCTACCGTAGCTAAAGTTTTACATAACACAATTTTTGATGTACAAAGTAACACATTGAGAAATATGCACTTTCAGCCGTTCTCTGAATAGAACTCTCTAAATAACGGTTAACAATCAAGAGAGCCAAAACAGATTTCGCTGTAGGATAGAAATAGCGAAGGAACTAAACAGGGAAGCGTTTAAAAGCGACCTTTTCTTCATTCTCGTCGATTTCCACGTTTTCCATTCAAACACGTGAGATCAATCACCGAAGACGAGAAACTCGCAACATCTTTTTCACAATCGTTCTCCTTTTCAAGATGCAGACTGCAATCCAGTTCCACTTTGCATTTACGTTAACTCGAAATTTGCAAGAATCACTTCGTAAACCTTATTTTTTAGGACTTCGTTTACAATATAATCCCATCGATCGTGACATTGAAATGAAGCGCGTTCGAATTACGAGATAGGAAAAACCCTTTGAGTTACGGGCTGTGTATAGGGATATTTCGCGGAAGGAAAATTCACAAAATGTTTTTCCGGTCCTTCTCCTTTTGAAGATAGAAAATGAGATATAGTTCCGTGTTACATTCGAATTGACCTGAAGAACCAGTTTGTACTCTGTCTGTAGACAGTTTTTTCTGTGACCAAGGGAGAAAGGAAGCAAAAAAACAGTTCTAGGAACGTTGCCATCCCTCTCGGAAGTTCCTATAAGCTGTCAAGTTTACTCTGTATGTGTACTAATGGGAAACTCTTAAAGAGTTAAGCTCAGCCTTAGGCTTAGAGGATAAAGAAGGAGAATAGCAACTCAGGACAAGATCATTCGCGGAAGCAAATTCCCAAGCTGTTTTTCCACTCCTGCTCCTTTTCAAGATAGAATATGATATCTAGTTCCGTGTTGCATTCGAATTGACCTGAAATTGGCAAGAAGGACTCTGTTCTCTGCCCGCAGACAGTTTTTATCTACTGTAACCATTCCGACCAATGCGCAAGAGGGCAAAAGCACACTTCTAGGAAGGTCGCTTGCCGCCAAGAAATTTTCCATAAACCAAGGCTCTTGAAGATTTGAAAGAAAGAGCCAACTAAGGAAAACGTGGTTAAACACGATCTACCTGACCTGACAGGGCCGTGTACTTTAGAAACAGACTGCTTCTGATGTCTCCTTGCAATCAGATGATTAGGGTCACCGGGGGCGACTCAAAGACATTCCGGAGTGTTTTCAAATGTTTTTCTCTTCCAAATTGTTATCTGTTGCCACTGAAAGCACACTGCTCCTTGTCCTTGTCTCGCCCCGTCCGATCTGGGCGATCTTAGTGCCAGCACGCACCGATAACAATATGCTTTCTGGACACCCATGTGTCCTTTGACTTCTGCAGGGTCGTAAAACCGGGGGAGGTACCAGGAACCCTTTGCGCGCCCACCGCGATAAGAGCCCCACCGCACGATACTTAATCGGGCCCCTCAGGAGGATCAGTCATCCGATCTGCGATGAAGAGTATCGCGCTGGTCGCTGTCTTCGCCGCCGTTGTGAGCTGTGCGTTCTTGGCCCAGGCCGCCCAGGAGCAGAAGCCCGATGGACCCAAGACCTTCCCAAAGGACTTCGTCTGGGCTACGGCCACTTCAGCCTATCAGGTTGAGGGAGGCATCCATGGGACTGGTGAGTGTTGCTTCCCATTCCACAAACCCTTCCTTCTTCCAGGACGAGGAGCCAGCATCTGGGACCGTTTCCTTGAGATCCACCCGGCCGCCGACAACGAGACCGGCGAGATCGCCTGTGACACTTACCACAAGTACGCCGAGGACGTCCTTCTCATGAAGGACCTTGGAGTGAGTGGAGCTTTTCTGTACAGGACTAGAGCCTCTTTAGATCCAAAGCTACCGTTTCTCCATCTCGTGGTCGCGTATCTTCCCCAACGGACACACGAGGAAGATCAACTCCGATGGCGTCGCCTACTACCATAACCTCATCGACGCACTTCTGAGTGTTGGCATCAAGCCCGTGGTGAGTAGCTAAGCACCACTCTACTCAATGCTCCGACCTTCCTGTTTATCATCATCTCTCCATTTCCAGGTCACCCTCTACCACTGGGACCTCCCGCTCTCCCTCGGCGACCAAGGCGGTTGGCTGAACGACGCCAGCGTCGACTGGTTCGGCGACTACGCGCGCTTCTGCTTCCGCGAATACGGTGACAAGGTGAAGCAGTGGATCACGATCAACGAGCCACACACGCAATCGCACTACGGCTACTGTGGCCAAGTGGCAGAGCACGCGCCCGGAGGCATGCAGCGCATCTGCGAGTGGAGTATGTACGTCGCTGGCCACAATCTCATGCTGGCTCACGGCCGCGCCGCCACCATCTACAAGCGAGAGTTCCAGCCGAAGCAGGGAGGCATCATTGGCCTCACCATGAACGCCATCTGGTAAGTGGAGTTGAATACCTGCAGCTCTGACTCTGACCTTCCAGGTACGAGCCCAACACCCCAGCCGACCAGGGCGCCGCCGACCTCGCCTTCCAGTTCCAGTTCGGCTGGTTCGCCAACGCCGTCTACAGCCCCGATGGCGACTACCCCGCCGTGGTGAAGTGCCGCATGGAGGAGCTGAGGAAGCGAGAGGGCCGCGAGACGTCTCGGCTGCCCAAGTTTACCCCCGAGCAGGTGGAGGAGCTCCGAAACTCGGCCGACTTCATCGGGCTCAACTACTACATCGCGCTGATGGCCTCGGAGGAGAGCACGAACGCCACTTTCCCCTCGCCCACCATGCACAGCCAGTGGGGACGCGACGTCGACATCTACATGTTCTCGAAGCCCGAGTGGAAACGGTAGGCTTTAAGGGTGTCCTACAGTACTCATCCTCTCTAGGATGGGCAACTCGTGGATCCGCTACACGCCCTGGGGACTTCACAAGATCCTCAACTACATCAAGCGCAACTACAACAACGTCCCGGTGTACATCACGGAGAACGGAGTGATGGGCACTGCTGGAGAAGGAATGAATGACGTCTCTCGCATCGCCTACATCAAGGGCCATCTGGAAGCCGTCCACAAGGCTATCACAGAGGACAGTTGCAATGTCAAGGGCTACTTCTTCTGGAGCATGTTCGACAACTTCGAGTGGGGCTCCGGCTACACAGAGCGCTTCGGCATGTACCACGTGAGTCGAGGACTTCTTCCTCGCTTCTAGTGTATTCTTCTTTCAGGTCGACTTCAACTCGCCCGAAAGGACGCGCACTCCCAAGGCGTCCGCCCACTGGTTCAAGCGGGTTGTGGCCAGCAACGCTCTCGTTGACTGAGCCAAGCTAATAACTTCTCAAACAGTGCCATATGAAACCGTTGTGAACTTCCTTATGTATAAACAACGAAATGTCTTTTCTTGAATACATCTAGTCGTGACGTCGTCGCTCGGTTGGGACGTGAAGGAGATGGCAGTGAAGATGTCATCATTCTTCTTCACGGGAGTGTCTTTCGGGGGTGCTTTTTTTGCACTGAAAAGTGCCAGTAACCATGAAAGGCAATACTAGGCAATAATGTTAGCGACAAACATAGAGAGAGAGAGTTGATGATGTAGCTTTTTTTGCCACTGCGTGCCACTCTATCCTAACCATTGACTCTCCCCTAGCTGCTTAAGGGGCTCTGCAGACTTGCCCGGACTGTCTCCGGCTCCTTCTCCGCAAATGCCTGAAGTCATCAGCGGCCGGGAAAAATGGATAAGCTTGTCGAGGAGTCGACGAAAACGTCTTCGGCGACGACTTTTCCAGGAGTTGAGCAGAGCATCACAAGCACGGAAATGAATCGATCATGGAGATCCTGAAGCCGTTACCCTATCAGCGGTATTCCAAAGTATTTGCAGCTGTCGGTAATTCATTCGGGCAAAGCCACGTGGTACATTTCCAATAGCCACATGGTACAAGGCGCTTGAAAAACTCAAAGGGTAAAGCTCAGGAGTTTGCGACCGAGTCGCCGTTATATGAGTTAAAACCACCTTTTCAAAGGATGCACAGACAAATCGACGATTTTTCTCAAGAAGGCTAATGTGAGCAAAACCACAATTGTTAACGCTAATCACTTGTTTCAGATCTTCTTTTATCGTGTAGCACAGAAATATAAATCACAATGCAAACCGTCCTTTCCAGAATAGTAGTCTTAAGCCTCCTTCGGTTTATCGTAAACGGAGTTCAGCTTCTTGGTGATCTCCTCCTCGTTGAGGTTCACATCGAAGACGGCCTGCTTGCTGAGCTTATCGATGAGTTCGTCGGCGAAGCGACGGCGCGCCAGCATCTTCTCTGCGATGACCATCTTCTCGTTGAGCGAGCACAAGCGGCGTCTAATCTACAAAGCATAAAGATCAGAGACGTCGTTCAACGTGTGCTGGAAGCCTTACCTGGAACGTGACCGAGAAGAGACTGTACCAGTTGACGAAAAGCGCGGCCATGCTGAAGAGGCCGCTCGCGAACACTCCCACCATCGCCACACTTCCGACCGTGCTGAAGAAGCTGGTCTTCAGCTCCTCGTTCAGCATCTCCGAGTACTTCTTGGCCTCTTCCCTGCCTCTTTCTATCGGAAGGAGTTCCATTTCGCGGCGCTTCGCGTCGTACTTCCCGACCACCTTCTCATAGTCGTCGTTGTCGATCAAGCATCCCAGGTGGGAGACCTTCCCTTCTTTCGTCTTCCGGATCTTCAAAATCGAGTCGACGTTCTCCAGGTCGACGCATTTCACCACGGATTTGACCGTCCCTCCTCCCGTGGCTTCTTTCTTCTCTGCGAGGGAGAGGGAGAGCAACGCGGCGACGCAGAGCCATAGAAGAGGACGCGGCTGCATTGTGTGATTCCGACCGGCTACCGAGTGACTAGGTCGGATAAGTGGGCTCTGCAGAACCCTTAGTCTTGTTGGAACTGTCTACCCCGGTGTCTATCTCTTCAAGCAAGCAATGAGAAGGAGCACGCGCCATCAAGGAGCCCGGCTTTGGACGCCGCTCCAGGCGGTCAGCTTCTGGCCCGTCCGACAACATGGCCAAAGGTTTCATGTAATGCTTCTCGTTTCTCAGTAGTTTCCTTCATGATATTTCTATCATTTGCAGCATACATATTGGCCAACCTAATAAAGCTTCTTTGTACATAATTTCCAGTTGTTAAACACATGGACTACAGCATAAACTCACACAATCCAAGTTTTTTCACAGAAACACTGAATAAATAAAGAACCCGGTCTTCGCCCCAAACCCTCTCATATAAGCACCTCTGAAGAGATGCAGTTCCAAAATTTGTCTTCGCCACTTCCATTTGAAAGGGCGGACTGATTGATTACCTCAAACTTTGGCTAATTAAACCGACGATCGAGCCGAGCGGAATGGACTTCATACAGCGGCGACCGTCCCGTCACAGCGGTGTGACTCGGAGGGAGTCAGACGATCAGAGAAACAACCAAGCGATGCGGTTCAAAGTGATGAAACGTTTCTCGATGAAGGAAAGCGACCTAGGAGTGAACGTTCTAGTGGCCCTTGCGGTTTCCTTCAACCCTTGATCTTACGTCACGTTGTTTTCTTCGTATTTTGGAAGTTTATCTTGGGTTTGCTGATTGCGATAACGACTTTCGATTTATGCTGACCTCTCCAGATGTTCCTCGCTGAACTCACTCCTTCCAGGCTACTTTCTTCATGGGATTTCCAGTTACCATTGATAGGAGAAAGCACATGGTTAAGACAGTTACTGATAAAAGCGGAAACAGCAATAAAATACGTCTGATCTGAGAGACCGTCGCCAGCACAGGGACACTTGAGCACAAAGTTACACCTGGAGAAAGTCATGGGACTGGGAAACAAGATAGATCGCTAAATACTGGAGGAGGAGTGCTCGTTTGATTTTACCTAAGCAGGATATATGAAGTAGCAACATAAGCGATTAATAAATGAATGCCTACAAGGAAGTAATCGCCGCTCTACTTCATTCACTAAAGTGAAGCTTTGCTTGTAGCATATGCTGCTTCCGGATTGGCTTGACCAACCTTCCATGGGTACTTTGAAGACAGCAAAGACAATTCACAGGAGCACAAGTGCACAACCGGCGCGGTACTCCAAGTCACAAGACGTGGATTATCTATTCTTATCACATTTGCGTCAGCGCAGAGATCCGGTAGGCAGACGATCGGTAAGAAATTGAGAGGATGATCATCAGCGGAAAAAGTACATTTCGAATGGAATCGGAGAGTGGACACCAAAGATCGAGGTAATGAAGTAGTTCTGGAATCGATCGAGAACAGAGCATTAACGCGCCTATTTAAGGATTCTTTGGGCCCTATTGGACACGAAATGGATAGGGTCAGAGCAAGTTGGGACTCATTTTTCTCGCTGTCTTTAGAGTACTGATTGACACCCTTCCAGAATGAGTAGAATGGGTATCTTAGCCCTGCTAATCAAGATCCAATTTCTGGCACCTCCATGCCCATGACGTCGTTATCATTCCACACCGGTGACCTACCTGTTTTCGATTCTTTACTATCTTACAATAATCTTGCTTTCGTGTTATTTATTTACCCCATGGACGATATGGTTTCCGGCTTCGCAAAGCCGACTATCATGGACAATGCAAACAAAGACTCAAGTCCGTGGTAGTGCGTGCGCTCCTCGCACACACTTGGCGATTACCAGGGGCGGTGACTGTGTACTCTGTCCTAAGGATATCGTCATCTTACTGATAAGGACTGTTGCAGCCGCGGAGACACTTGCATAAAACGGCCATCCAAAGCCAATCCCTTCACTCTTGCTCCTACTACTCCACTCGTGGATCCTCTCCTCTCCCCTTTGCTAACTAAGCCCTTTCCAGGATGTTCAAACTCGTCGTCCTGGCGGCTCTGGCCGCGGTGCTGAACGCCGCCGTCTTCCAGCACGAGCTCCGCTCGGTCGGCTCGATGCGCGCCAAGATGATCGCCGCGGGCACCTGGAAGGAGCAGGTGCTCAAGAAGTTCCAGCTCCG
>JADLIF010000746.1:0-158728 GCA_016648015.1 Steinernema khuongi | reverse complement strand
CGCTACTGAAAAAACTGACACGAAACCAAATTCCTACGCACTGAAACGACAATAGGTGAGATCTTGTTCCCAGGGTCACATATACTGGCTCTACTTCAGGTTTGTCTTCATGGCAGAGCGACGTTGGACTAGGGAATGGTACTTCTAATTAAATCAGTGTTTGTGGTGGCGCTATTTGGGTTACTCTGTGGAAAAAGATTGAAGAGAACCCTATTGTTATAATAAAAAGATTTTTTGTTGCATTTGATCTTCAGCGAAGGTCACGACAGCGAAAGTTCAAAGTGCGACTCAATCGTTATTCTTTCTGGTTTATCCAAGAGGGGCTTCTTCACGCATTATTCGTGATCTGGGAACAGATGCCTAAGGTTATCACGGGATAAAAAGTAGTTGCCTGTAGTCGATGGAGAAGAAGTGTCCATCTCCACAGCTCTCCCTGAAGGTGTGGTTTTGGATCGGCTGAAAGGAGCTCTGCTTTTCTGGAAGTCACATCGGATACTTGCCTGGCCGCACTCCTTGATGGCCATTAAAAGGCGATTGGCGGTGAGATTTCTGTCAGAATAGGTGTGCTAGACTCTTAGGAGAGGTCTGTTCTTTTGGTAGTCACATCGCATACTTGGCCGGACTCCAACAAGAATCTTTCATTTACACATCGCTTTGTGGTGTTACATCGGAGAAGACTGCTAGAGAAGGCGTAAATCCGATCCGTCCAGCAGCCCCCCTGGAAAGAGCAGAATCACAAGGCAACATGCATGTCTATTCCACAGCTGGTTCAGGTGGCTGTTGCTTTCAAATGGAAAAAATGAAAAAAATATTAAATTAGCCCGACAGCCCAAAACGGCCCTTTTCAAAGTTGCATGTTTGATAACCTTTGATAACCAAAAATTCTCACTAACCCAGGATCTGACTGCTCTTCGGTTCCTGTTTAAAGAGCCAGAAGAAGAAAAAATATTTTAGGCATAGAGACCGAAAAACATATCCCGTCTTTTTTCGATTTTTTCGAAATGCCTATATTTTGCAATTGCCGGATCCGCCTTATGCACGCGTACAGTGATGGCATTGTGCATTATTCTGCTACATAGAGTGGATCCGAAAGTTAACTTAACCAAAGTTAACTTAACTTAACTTAAGAAGTGTCCATCTCCACAGCTCTCCCTGAAGGTGTGGTTTTGGATCGGCTGAAAGGAGCTCTGTTTTTCTGGAAGTCACATCGGATACTTGCCTGGCCGCACTCATTGATGGCGCTTTTTAACAGAAAAGTTTCATTTACACATCACTTGGTCTCTTGAAATGAGTACCATTGCCTTGAGTACTCGACTCGACTTCAACTCGAACTAGTTCGACTTTTGGAGTCGAACTAGGTAAGGAGGAAAGGAAGGCGATGAGAAAACTGCCGTGCTCAGAAAATGCGATCTAGTCAATAACTTTGTCCAAAGTCGGTACTCGGACATTTCTCTTCACATAGATTATACAGGAAGAGAATCCCACTGGAAGGACTACTATGCACCCTGATAAGCTAGTGGCTTTTCTGAAAGCAATTCTCAAGCCCGCTGAAGCCTGCTGAAGGATCTATGGTGTCACCTTCCTCCGGAGCACGACAGTTTTCTCGTCGGCCTCCTTCCCCCTTGCTCTATTCCACAAGGATACTATCAGTCCAGGAAACTCCCCACATTGTGAAGCTCTTGCCGAGGGAGTGAGCTGACGGCAGCTACATACCGATTTGTCGAATCCCTGGAGCGAAATTGTGAAAGAAATTTGTTAAAATTTCAAAACAGCGGCGACAAAGTCGACACCTACGAAGGGTATCACACCATGCGGCACAGGTGAAAAGAGAAGTGCCACCAAACGTGCTTTTCCCAGGATCTCGATTCCCACCTTTGCCGCATGGTGTGATGTCCTTCGTAGGTGTGATTTGATTTGTGATGCTAATTATGCTTCTCAATCCACTTCAATAAAAAAATAAAAAATTTGTGATGATGTGAAACCCAAAACTACTGTTTTATTATATTCACTAATAAAATGATCCCACTTTTATAATCCCACTCACCTTGATCCCAAAATATCGGAATGATCTAATTTGTGCTCAAGTTGATTCAACAAGTTCCGTCAGTTCATAAAATCATTTTCAAAAGAGTCCCGCCAAGCGATCACTGCCCAGCTGCCCCCGGCTCCTAGAAACGCTTGGAACCAGAGCTGCGTCCGACCCGAAGCTTCGGGATTCCCGACCCAAAATCCCGATTTTTAAACTATCAATCAACATATCTTGCAAATCCCAAGTGTTACATTTCCAATGATCATTCTTCCTAACATTTGGAAGGTATTCATGTATTCTATTCGTTTCTGCACATCAATGACCACGTCGATGCGGCCCTGAGAAAATGTCGATGAGAAAAAAAGCTTGATTCAGACGTGGTCATTGATGTGCAGGAACGAATAGAATACATAGAATACCTTCCAAATATTAAGAAGAATGATCATATTCCATGCTCTCTCGAACGACATACAAAGATTTTCGGTGCTTGTGCTTAATTTCCGCTTATGAATAAGGGACAACGGCGATATATAACTAGTGTCACGCCGTACTGTGATTTTATGAACTGACGGAACTTGTTGAATCAACTTGAGCACAAATTAGATCAATCCGAAGGACATCACACCATGCGGCAAAGGTGGGAATCGAGATCCTGGGAAAAGCACGTTTGGTGGCACTTCTCTTTTCACCTGTGCCGCATGGTGTGATACCCTTCGTAGGTGTCGACTTTGTCGCCGCTGTTTTGAAATTTTAACAAATTTCTTTCACAATTTCGTGACAGTATATCGCCGTAGTCCCTTATTCATAAACGGAAATTAAGCACAAGCACCGAAAATCTTTGTATGTCGTTCGAGAAAGCATTGAATATGATCATTCTTCTTGACATTTGGAAGGTATTCTATTCGTTCATGCACATCAATGACCACGTCTGAATCAAGCTTTTTTTCTTTCCATTGGTTATTTCCATTCAAATGTTGTTTCTTATGATCCAAATGTTCTTGTTTCTCATGCGGAATGACTGGAAGATGTTGAGTTAACTGTGAGACGATTGCCAGCCGGTGTCGGTCAAACAACTCAGCCAGCTGAGCCGAAAGTCCCTGGGCACAGCCGTAACTTTTATTGCAAGCACCCGATGAACTGTTCATGAACCAGATAATTCCACTTTATTTTTTGAGATGCATTATCCTGCCGTTCTTCGGGCGCGTTTTAGCGAATCCGGTAACATACGTTTTGTATTACAAATCATTTCAAATCGGGCGGCAAAAGCATCAAGGAACAAGTGAGACGTGCGGTCACTCATGACGAAGGGCGGCCCTGAGAAAATGGCAAACAGCGGACTCCTCCCACATCCCTCCCTAAAATACGTTTGCAAGCCTGCCTCTCCGGAAAAGTAAAGACCCGTCCTGTACCTCTCGACGGTGACATACTGTTCATGGTAGCTACCCAAGTGCCTGACTTGCTTCAAAGCCGGCCCGGAGAGGTCGCAAACCTCGTGAAAGCCCATGAAGATCCCAAGGACAGCAGTTTATTGTTTTCTTGCCCATATACAAGGACGAAGAGCGGCGCTCCGATGATTTTGGCCTTTGGGTCCTTCGCGACATATCGTGAAATTGTAGTTGCGCATCATGTGAATGTTTTTTAGATGAACGTAGCGCTCTGCCTCATGATGATTTTTCTGGCTTTTGGCCCTGTCGCCCAGTCTGAGAATTGTAAGTTATAACTACTCACTGCTACCACAAAACACTGTTTTAGACAGAAAATGCAACAATGACTGCCCAGGTCAACTGGGATGCCTCGCGAATACAGTTCGCAACACCTTTCCGTTCTATTTGACAAACCTCGACGCGTGCCTGATCACCTGTACTCCACGCTCCTGTTACCATAATCACCATTGTGGTGGCCTCTGGGGTGCCTGTAAACGGTTCAATTACTACGGACCGGGATTCTGCGATTGTGGGGCGGCCCTCGCTGTGGGCAGTCGGAGATGCACGTCCGAAGCACACTGCTACGGGATGCCATGTGGCTCCTTCTGCTTAGGCTGGGACGGTTTGCCCCTGCTTAATACCTTTTAATGTTTCTGCCCAATAAACGCTGTTTAATCGTAAGTGTCACCGTTTGCTTCACATCACACTAGGGACCATTAGGACTCGAAGAGCCGGCTGCAACGACGATAAAGTACGTGGTGATACGAGGGTATGCCCGTCATGGAATTAGGGTAGGTGTAGCGGTGTGGGTGCCCGTTGCAGGGGCTACCCGAGTTCCTCTTGCCTTTGGAATATGATCGTCTGACCCGGGACCACTCCGGGTCCCGGTCGCTAGTGTTGTGCAGTAAGAAAGGACCCACAATATTCCAGATCCTTCATTATGGAGGCACACAATACAGATAGGGGAAAAGGTGAAAGGGAGGACGGCTCTCTGAAGACGGGACAACGTGTGATGTCCTTCGTAGGTGTGATTTGATTTGTGATGCTAATTATGCTTCTCAATCCACTTCAATCAAAAAATAGAAAATTTGTGATGATGTGAAACCCAAAACTACTTTTTTATTATATTCACTAATAAAATAATCCCACTTTTATAATCCCACTCACCTTGATCCCAAAATATCGGATTGATCTAATTTGTGCTCAAGTTGATTCAACAAGTTCCGTCAGTTCATAAAATCATTTTCAAAAGAGTCCCGCCAAGCGATCACTGCCCAGCTGCCCCCAGCTCCTAGAAACGCTTGGAACCAGAGCTGCGTCCGACCCGAAGCTTCGGGATTCCCGATACGAGGGTATGCCCGTCATGGAATTAGGGTAGGTGTAGCGGTGTGGGTGCCCGTTGCAGGGGCTACCCGAGTTCCTCTTGCCTTTGGAATATGATCGTCTGACCCGGGACCACTCCGGGTCCCGGTCGCTAGTGTTGTGCAGTAAGAAAGGACCCACAATATTCCAGATCCTTCATTATGGAGGCACACAATACAGATAGGGGAAAAGGTGAAAGGGAGGACGGCTCTCTGAAGACGGGACAACGGCTGCTCTTGAGCAGGCTAAGGATCAAGACTGATCTTCCGCGGGTGATCGGGAGAGGGAGGCGGTGGCTTGAGCCTCTGGGACGGCGGTTGAAGCGGCGACTGACGTGCGGCATGCTGCTGACGTCATCCATATTCCGTGGCCGTCGCACGGCCATAAATACGACAAGAGTGAACTCGGGTGCCCGAAGGATCCTGGAGGGCTATATGTATCACACTATCTATACCATGATATTGGGTTGTTCCAGCGAAAATGTCGGATTTTTACATTATTTCTATTCGACAAAAAGTTAACTTTCGGATCCACTCTATGTAGCAGAATAATGCACAATGCCATCACTGTACGCGTGCATAAGGCGGATTCGGCAATTGCAAAATATAGGCATTTCCAGATTGGAAAAAGACGGGATATGTTTTTCGGTCTCTATGCCTAAAATATTTTTTCTCCTTCTGTTTCTTGAAACAAGAACCGAAGAGCCAACAGTCAGATTTCTCGGAAAGCACCAGCCACCTGAATCAGCTGTTGAATGTAGACATTGAAATGTAGAAAAGTTGAATGACCGGACTGTCCCTTTAAAGAGCGCCACCAAGGAGTGCGACCAGGCAAGTATCCGATGTGACTTCCAGAACAACAGAACTCCCTTCAGCCGATCCAAAACCACACCTTCAGGGAGAGCTGTGGAGGTGGACACCCCTCTTGGATAAACCAGAAAGGATAACCGATTGAGCCGCACTTTGAACTTTCACTGTCGTGACCTTCGCTGAAGATCGAATGCAAAAAAATCTTTTTATTAAAACAATAGGGTTCTCTTCAGTCTTTTTCCACAGAGTAAACCCAAATAGCGCCACCACAAACACTGATTCAATTAGAAGTACCATTTCCTAGGCCAACGTCGCTCTGCCATGAAGACAAACCTGAAGTAGAGCCAGTATATGTGACCCTGGGAACAAGATCTCACCTATTGTCGTTTCAGTGCGTAGGAATTTGGTTTCGTGTCAGTTTTTTCAGTAGCGTAGGAGCTTGAGTTCTTGTCATTTGGGGTTCGGTCAATCTGGCGACCACCCATTCACAGTATTTGTGTTTTCTGCCCTCTCCCCACAAATCTCCCACTTGGGGTTGAAAACCGAGCGAGAAAAGACGGCGAAGTGATTGAGTGGCAAATTCCTCTGCAAGCGAATTCAGAAATGTCGCCATAGAGTGACTAACCTGTCACTTTCTCAAGTTCCGGGAAGAAGTAGCACTTCAAATAGGTCTTGCCCAGGCCTTCGGGAGTTGTGAATAGCATATTGCGCAGCATGGAACCCGTCGTGCAGTTATATCCAAAGCGCATTAGATCTGCCACAGCGATCGGCATAAGTTGCACTCTCTTGCCCATGTTATTACGTTGCACATCTTTTCTGAACTCGAAGAATGTGCGCTCTCGACTGATAAACGTGTTGTTTTCGGGTACAGGCGGTTCCCAGATCTAAATATGGCTAAATTAATCACAGAAGACCTTGCCGACGTAAGCACACTACCATTTCATATCGTATGCATTTCTCAACATTTTTTGCATAGCCAATAGAGGCCAGGGTTTTTCTAATAATTTCAAATATCAGAACATCCCGGAGAGGATCCACCATTTTTTCAGCTTTGTCAATCATCTTCTTCGCTTTTTCAAGTCCACCCATCATTATTTCTGTTTGCTTCTGCTCCAACGTGGGATCTAGTAGGCAGTGCTTGGAATCTACAAGGAAACAAGGGGGTAAGTTTGTTAAACTGAAGGATTACATCTGTAGGGCGCACAGCAAGTGTAGTCAATACCGTAGGCGCGACCTTCTCCACAGCTCTCCCTCAGGGTGTAGTTCTCAGGCGCCTGGAAATGGCACTTTATGATCGAGCTCTACGAGTTCTAGAAGACCTACCTGGCCACACTCTCTGGTGGCTTCGTCCAATAGAGCCGTTTCGGGTGCACATCGCTTTGTTGCGTCACAGTGTTGAGTGCTTAGAGGAAAGACATCAAATGATCCCGAGAAGGCAAAAACGCGGTTCGTCCAGCAGCCGTCCGCAATTGGTCCAATGGTCGTCAAGGAGGAGACATGCGATGCAACGAGGGCGACAGCGACTACTGTCAGTCCCAATTGTGACATGCCGAAGACGACTATCATACGGAGAACCGGGGGAATGAGTTGAGCAAGGAGTTACGGCCGGTGTTAACCCAACATTTGGGTCACGGACACCCTTATCAAGTTATCTCCGCCGCAGAGATGTGCAATTTCCGGTTTTCGTGTTCTCACTGGTCTTCGGTTTTGGTTACCGGTTCGGCTAACCAAAGCCAAAATAGTTTTTCGATGTGAAGTACGTCTCATATGGGAATAACAACTCTCGCATCTACCAGCATTTATCGAACCCAGATCGGGTGATGTATATACATGGGAGAAAGCATAAATATCACCGGAAAACGTTGAACACTTCGCAAGTCTCCTTGAAAAACGCATCCTAGAAGCGTGCAAATTCGGAGATCACACAATCACGGAACGGTTTCCATCCCATAGCCGTCATCTTGTTGTTGGACTGGAAAGCACATGTTTATCATATTATTACTTGGGCTACCCTACCTTGAATCCTCTGTGCAGTCGATCGTTCATCACTGCGATGAATTCGGAGTAGCTCAGCCTTCCATCCCCATTGGCGTCAAATATACGGTACAAGATGTCCACTAGATGTGGATCCAGCTCATGTCCCGTTGAGCACTTGACGGCCCTGATGAACTCAGATCGGGAAACGGGCATGTCGGCCGCGGTGTAGAGGCGAACGGCGACAGTGAACTCGGCCAAGTTGTTCAGGAACAAGGAGAACTGTTCGAACTGTTCCAGGTCGACCCCCTAAACATTCTCATGTCAAAGGGATACGGTAACGAGGGCATACAGCATCATCAACACAGGAGCGGTCTTGGACTCTGTTTATGTACGTTGTGTAGTCGTCCTGGTGGATCATCGAGTAGCGAAGGACCAAACGGGCGAAGTTCATTGGCGATATCTCAGTCTTTCCTCGAGCAAACTCATGAAATTCGATCTCCATTAATTCTCTCTGGAGATTGTTGTAGAACCTGGAACAAAGAGCATAGTAATGTAGAACAGATTTCAGAACTCACAGTTGGAATTGGTCAAATCCGAGTGAGTTGTTTCCCTTCTGACCAAAGAGATGGATCAGAATTGTTGTGTCTTGTATGGGGACTTCTTTATCCTCCTTCTTCTCTTCATGTCCTCCCTTAAATGACTGGATGAGTGGAAATAGGTGGAAAGTGACGAGCTCTCCGGTGAGAGTAGATGTGAAAGCGAAAGTGGGCAGAAGACGCGGAAGGACAGCGAATGTGTGGAGATTAGAAGTAAAGCAACAAAGCCACAAACCGGAGCCTCCTCCTGCGACTGTTGTCCAACGTCTGTATGGTGGCAATGATGCACTCGGGATAGCTGCTTGTTCATGAGACGTTCTAGCTGAAAAGAAGCACAGATGGAAAGCGAATTATTAAGAGACCATCACACGGGGTTAGGCAGTCAGTGAAAGGCTATCGAAGAACGACACCTGGTCAAACAGATCGCATACAGACAAGCAACGACGTTGTTACAAGCGGTGATCAATCGACTGAGGTGCATACGAGTTGAGGAATTGGATCGGATCCTGGGTTCAGTCGGTCGCGAAGGCGCAGCACGAGGTCGTCGAAGTCCGCAGGATTAAGCTGACAAGGCTGAAAGTACAAGTTAACGAATTCATGCCCACAAGGTTGAGAGAGTGTGACGTGCGATTACGTTCCCCAAGTTCGACCACCATGGTGGAGAGAAGAAGAAGAGGATGGACGAAGAGGGGACAAGAAGGGAAGGGAACTTACGTCTTCCTCAACAACTTGTTTCCGCGAAGAACGAAGTGTATTAACAAGGGAGCGTATCTAAAAGAGCTATAAAACACAAAACTAAGACAACAGTGCGAAAGCCGAGCAACGACAAGGACACACTCCTCTGGCCATGCACCACGAAAATACCAGAAGAAACTCCTCCTTATCGATCATCTGGTTTCCGTCGTTGTCGAAGAGGGAGAACGCTACTTTGAACGCTGCTTGGGACTCTAGAGAAGGAACACATTTGAATGTCAAGTGGTGGAAGGTGACCTACTAGTGAGAAGTGTGATGAGGAAGAGGTACTCTGAGTAGGAGATGATCCCGCTCTGGTCCAGTTGCCGGAAGAAGTTCTTGTTGCCCTTCTTGAACGACGGAGTTCTTTTCAACATTCGTTCGACTTTATCCTTCGTCAGCACGCGGCGGTAGACGCGTTCCCTCGGTGCGTCCAGAGTCAGCGAATCCACGAAGTCCATCGGAGTCATGTAGATGATGTCATCGTATTCGACCGAAGCGAATTGGAGGAATCTGAGCCGAATGTGCAACCCAAAAGACATGAAAGCTTGCTTACCGTATCTCCCGCTTCGTCAATTTGTGATTTGCACTCACTTGGAGCTCCTCCGGTGACAGGTTTATTAACCCGGTATTTGTAGCAGCCACGAGTCCAGAAGCCAGAAGGGATCCGCCGCCAGCGAATGCTGCGAGGAACCGCAAACGGCTTCGATACAGGAAGCGGCGTTCGACATGGCTGATTCTTGGGACCAACAGTCGAACGAGCCTAGCCAGACCTCTCATTCTGAAGTGGAAAAGTGTAATTATATCATGCAAGAAGCCATATTCACGATCCCTCAAAACATAGCAGCAAGCAACCCTCCTATCAACTCCTACGGACAATCTCCTTACACCAAGAGAGACACCACCAAGCAATGATAACACAGACAAGACACTCAATAGTCAGTCTGGTGATGAACCATTGGCATTGCAACCAAAAACTGAGGAATGCGTTTATGGTTATACAAGGACCAACAACTAAGAAATGCTTCTCATTAAGGCTTATGGCAGCGTTTGACTATTCTATTGAAGTAGCCGATGTATCCGAGCATGACGCCACGAAAGATGCCGGCAAAGAGAACCTAAAATGCCATTTGTAATCATAATGTAAAATCCGTAGAACGCATACCTGTTGAAGGGCACGGAACAGGTTCCTTTCTGGAGCCGCCCCAGCAGTTAAGTTCCCCAGCATCCACCCGTCGAGTCCGATAGTAGTCGCGAAGTCTCCATTCTCGATGTCTTGGACGAACTGCTTCGCCACGTAATCGGGCTCAAACAGTCCGGCGCTGTCACCGATCAGCTTAACTTGTTCGGGCATGCTCTCCAGCTCAACTTGGAAGCCTTCGGTGGCGGTGTTGGGAGGAAACAGGACGGAGACGTTGATGTTGAAAGGGAGCATCTCCATATGCAAGGCCTCGGCGAAGGCGCGAACGGCGAACTTTGCTGGCGCATAGGCGGAATAGCCCCAAATCGCACATTGTCCTGCGGCTGAGCTCACGAATCCTATGTGGCCGCCTCCGAGTGATTTCATCGAGGGGAAGACCGCTCTGCTAGCGTAGACAGCCGATAGATAGTTGACTTTCATCTGATTTTCAAAGGCAAAATTCGGGAGATCTTGGAAGGCTTCCTGGGTCGAGAATCCGGCGTTGTTTATCAGCACACCCACAGGGCCCAGCTCCTTCTCCGCGTCTCTAATGACTGATTCCGTCTAAAAGGAGATTGAAGACAGGGATTCGAGAGATACTGTACCTTCTCGTACGATTCTGTGACGTCGAAGGAGTACCAGCGTACCTCCTGGCCCTCTCCACGACTTTCGCAAAGAGTTCTTAACTCTTTGGCGGCGGCTTCGAGATCTGAAACCTTCCGAGCGGCGATGGAAACTGAACAGCCTTTGCGAATGAGTTCAAGGGCAATCTGCTTCCCGATTCCTTTGGATCCCCCTAAACATAATATCTAATGGATAAGGAGGCCAGCAAGAAAAGAAGCATACCGGTGACAAAGGCATGCTTTCCTCGAAAATCGAAGCGTTTCCTCGCAGGAAGGGAGTAATAGATGGCAGCGGCGAGAGCCGCCAAAACAACACCGACTCCAGCGGTAAACAAACAGCAGACCATCGCTAATTTTCGATCTCGGCGAGCTGGAAAGCAATCACACGTCAGAAAAGAAGCTTAAAAATTAAAACCTTATTGAGATGGATCGCGACGTTTCGGCCGAAGTGGAATCCGTAGATGGAGAGGGCAGCCCACACCTGGTGAAGATCCTTCGAATCGAAGATAATCGATCCTTTCAAGGAGGCGTCGTCGAACGAATGAACTGTGCAGATCGGCGCGGCAAGGCCGTGAACGGTCTTCAGCGCTTCCTCTATGAGCACACGGAATTCTTCTGTCCCGAATTTGCTTGGGACGGATTCGAACTCGCTAAAAGAGAAACGATCGATATGATAGGCGATGGAAGAGAAGGAAGCGACATGAAAGGTCGTCTTCAGTGATAAGAGAACAAGGGGAAACTTACACTTTCACGGTGAGCTTGTTCTGCTTCGATTCCTGGTAAGACGCGCTCTGAACTTTGCGCAGGTGTTTAAGCATAGAAGCGGAGATCGTATCTGAAAAACAGAAAGAATATAATTGACGAAAAGCCCGGATTCGAGCGCAAAAAAGCCAAATTTTGTGATTAAATGTGAAAACAAAACAGTCCTCGGGTGGGAAAGTTCGCAAGTTCGGTCATGACTGGTTTTTGCCAAGGGACAAAGGATCCAGTTATTGATTGGTTGGGCCACCCGGTTGTTCGCTCTTGGGCGACTCTATATATCTGTGTGCTAGAGTCGCCCAAGAATATTATACTGCAGATAGAATGCAAGGAGATGCGAACTGCAAAGAGGTACGTTATTAACTCGGTGAGAAAAGCTATAAGCATCGCTTCAGGAATGCCCCCGGCTCTGTTATTTAAGAATTAACTTATTGTAAGCGAAAAACTCTCATCTTGTGATTAGAGACGTTCTCCGCTTCCAGATCCTGGCACCTCCATAGGAACCTCCATGTGTTCTTCTCTACAACACTATAAAAGGTTTGTCGTCCTTGATAATTATGGCACAGGAAGTACAAATTTGAAAGGACTATTTAAAGTTGGTGCCAGTAGAATCTGTGCAGCTCTGAGTAAAATTCTGTTAAACTATCAAAATTGGTCTACATTTTCGTCGTGGGACCAGGGAACGATTATCTCGACTGTTAGGATTCATTGTCCAACTACCTTGTAATCCTTTGGGTCATTAAAAATAAAAAGATTATCTTTTTGTATAAGAGAGAACACTTTTTAATGTAATTTAGACTGTGATACTATTCACTCGTGACCCCCCCCCCCAGAAAAAAAACTACAACCAAGAAGCAACGTGCGTTCTAAAATTTGTCACGGATTGATTTTGGCCTCAATTTTGATACATTTTTGTTCACAGCTTCCGAATTTTGAGGAATGCTCTTCTTTTGAACCCATGCTATCTCCAGGGTGCAAATGTAATCGCTGGGAATGACCTTGATTCAAATACAAAAGAGTACGGAGAACACGAATAACAAGAAAAAGTTTAAATAAATGCTGAAAAAAAACAAAATTTTTACGTGTTGCAATACTTATGGGTCACCCCGTATTTTGAGGAAAATGTCTATGGATTCATCTCTCGCTTTGTCATCTTAATATTAGTTGTAGATGTTCTTTGCCACCCGGCTTCAACCGTTCTCGTGGTGCAAACAACCACGAGAAACGGAACACAAAAAGCTCTGCCTCCAGGCCAGCATGTTTGAGAGACTTTACTCCTCTTGAGGCACAGTCTCTCATATACGAGAACATTGGGGGACTCGACGCGGCCCCTCTTTATTGGCCCACCCACAGGGCGTAGGTTCACATGACATTGACATTCACATGTTAAGCATTTAGGCACCATTTGCGCCTGTGTGTGAGGGAATCCTCGCCGAGTTCCCCGACGATTTTAAAGGTGAGCTAAACACTTAGAAATAGCTCTTCTTACTCTCACGTTCAGGACTAATACCCGCCGTGGCTGTTAAATTCCACGAGAGCCTGACCGATGAAGACCATTCCGTCATCAGGAACCTCGTGGCAAGTGGCATGTTCAAGGATGCCGCATGCCAACAAACAGACTTGCACGGCTTGCTGCCGCCACGCCCTGACTGGGAAGTTTGTGCACCTGAAGGCGGTGGGTCACCTTAGCTTGTTCAAAAACGTTGTTAAGCAAAACTCGATCGGATTTTGAAGCGGGGGTCTTTCAACCGCAAACCCACCCTTTACTAATGTTTTCATAAGACCGCCTCTTTCCGTCTTTCTTATGGTCTCCGTAACTTTTGATGTCTCCGAACCCAAGTAGATAAAAGTTCTGAATCTTAATACTTTGGAAGCAGGTTTTATTGGATCCGATAAAGCCTACTGACGCGTCCCAGCTGACTGACCACTTGGTTATAGCACTGATAAGCATAGCAGCTGTAAAGGGAGGACAGCTTGTTGATTGATAAGGGACATTGTTGACTCGCGGGCTTCACATTGGGATCCACATTCACTGTCCATTTACCTTCTAATTCTAATCCTTTGTAGGAGCGTAATCGAGAAAGTACCGGACAGTGTAAGTAGGATTCTCAACATAACAGAAGGACGTGCGTTCTTCTACCGAGGGACGTCATAAATGTGGCGAGTGAGTTATTTATTTTCATAGAAAACTCTCTAATGTTTTGATTGGAGACGCTCTCCGCCACCTTAAGAATCTCCATGTATTCTTCTCTACAACACCACAAAAGGTTTGTATTCCTTGGTAATTATGGCGTAGGAAGTACAAATTTAAGAAATATGAAATGGCCATCTAAAGTTGGTGTCAGTAGAATCCTTGACGGTTTCCACAAAATTCTGTTAAATTAACAAAATTATTCTGCTTTTTTCTGCAAAAAAAAAAGAGAAAACTGCGTCTGCCCATGAACAGACCTGCACGGCGTGTTGCCGCCATGCCCTGAGCGGGCAGTTGAAGGTGATGGGTTTCCTTAACTGACGGTGTTAAGCAAAACTTTTCATCGGATTTTTAAGCGGGGTCTTTGCATGCATCACCCGCGAGTCCACCTCTTACTAGCGTTTCCATAAGACCACCCATAAGACCCTTTCCTCTGGTATTCGCGAAATTTAATGGCTCCGAACCCAAATAAACAGATGTGAATCCGTGAAAGTTCGGCCACAGGGCGCAAATGCAATCGCAGGGAATGACATTGACTCTAATACAAAAGAGTACGGAGAACACGAATAACAAGAAAAAGTTTAAATAAATGCTGAAAAAAACAAAATTTTGACGCGTTGCAATACTTATGGGTCACCCTGTATTTTGAGGAAAATGTCTATGGATTCATCTCTCGCTTTGTCATCTTAATATTAGTTGTAGATGTTTACTGCTACCCGAATACCACCGTTCTCGTGGTCCAGACAACCACGAGAAACGGAACACAGCTCGAGAGTGCTGTGAACTCGCTCACGTGCGCTTCTCTCGCCAGCCACAGCCAGCAGGCATGCTCAACTTGCTGCCGGGCAGCCCGCCATGCCCTGAGCGGGCAGTTTCTACACCTGAAGGTGGGGGGTTTCCTTAACTTGTTTGAAACGGTGTTAAGCAAAACTTTTCATCGGATTTTTAAGCGGGGTCTTTGCATGCATCACCCGCGAGCCCACCCATAAGACCCTTTCCTCTGGTATCCGCGAAATTTAATGGCTCCGAACCCAAATAAACAGATGTGAATCCGTAAAAGTTCGGCCCACATCTGACCATAGCAAAGAAGCGATCTCTCAAGACCCAGGGGTATTGATATAAAATTCATCTTTAACTGATTTGTTTCCGCTGTAAAATTTTAACCACACTGGACACGTTTTAGAGAACGGCAGACCCGTCCGCAAAATTAATTGTCAAATTCAAATGAAAAATTAATTGCCAACTGTCTTGTATTTTTTGTAGGAGCTTAATCGAAAAAGTGCCGAATATCAGAAATGTATCTAACGTTCTAAATGCAACGGATGGCCAAGCCTTTTTCTACGCGGACAGCTTTGAATCGGAATTCGTCATGCCCGATTACGGGATTGCAGCTAGTGAATCCGTGAGTTCTGAAGGACTATTACGTATTATGTTTTATATTCTAGCCAATGGTCAAAACATTGGATCAAATTAAAGGCAAGACGAAGCAAGAAATAGTGAAAGAAGAAATACTGTTTCTTGTTTTCAATGACGCGGACGAGGATAAATATCGTCGGGCAGCAGAGAAAGAGCCCCTGTACCGCCACGGCCACGGCCACGCTAAAGGTTAGTTCAAACTTTACCGCTAATATATCCAAGGAATCCTCCAGGTGTTGTTTTCTTTAAAAAAGATGGGAAGAATATCGTATATGTATCGCATTCCTTACCGCGTTTTCCCCATCAAACCTCACCTACCATCGGTGGAGCGAAGAAGAACGCCCAACACAGCTTGTGCCTAACAGTGGCTAACAATGCGAAGAATCGATGGGCACTTCTTATGCATTTGCATACAAGCGACATCAGGACCCAAGGAAGCAAGAACAGTGTCCCAGAGTACTTGGAATTAGAGAACGGTCTGTGGGGAGAGGTTAGCATGCGTGTCACACAATGTCTAATGGTCACATCTTTAGCTTATTAGGACGAAAGGAGGAAGCAATAAGAGAAGCGCCCTTGCTGCGACATCAGAAGGAATATTGACTCTGGTCAACGGCATGGTGGTCAAGACTTTTGCGAAAAGCGGGATTCCTGAAATGGGTATGTTTTTCGCACACAAATGTAGAGGTTAAGATCAATTTATACGGCTTCCGTTGACATGTAAAGCTCCGGTAGTATTTTTTTACCGAACATTAGCAACCCTGTAATTAGAAACGTTCGATTTAGACATTTACCGTGACCTTGTGTCACCGGGTCTTAACGTTCCTCTCTCGATACATACGCATATCGGGGGAACAATAACAAACTTGGACATAAGTGCGGCGGAGACAACATGATTGTAAACGTCGACTTCGTCACATACACGTTCCCCGCTGACTGCACGGTACATATCTTGAACCATTGATAGAACATGTAGTCGAGGTTTAGGAGAGTGGAGAGGAGGAATCCGTAAAGGTGAGGCCCACATCTGACCACACCAAAGAAACGATCTCTCAAGACCCAGCCAACCCGTATATCTGCATCGGAGATACTAACTATCAGGTGTGCAAAGACCCTTCTGCCGGCGTTTAAATGTAATGTTCAGCTGACGCAACTGCCGCGTGGAGGGGGAGCTATTTGCTTCTTGGAAGCAACTTTGTTGAAAACTTACCGGCAATGGATCACAGACATGCCGTGCTCATAGGAACCTCCGCCACACCGAAAACAGGGGGAGCTATAAACGTCGACTACGTTACATGCACGGTCCCCGCTGACCGCACGGCATATATCTTGCACCATTAATATGTAACGCCACACTACGAACTACATGGGAACGCCACAGCGAAAATCTCCGGCTCGCCAAAACAACGGCAGAGCCGAGTATCGGCTCCGGCCGGAGCAGTCGTCTTGGCCCAGTCCTTCCTTATGTTGTCTATGTATTATTTAGCCCCCTTAGTCTCCGCCATGCATACCTTATTCACCTGTAGTTATACTCATATCTCAATAAACTCTCTCTCTTCCACATAAGTGCCACTACACCTCCAAGACATATTCAAGATCGTAAAAATAAGCCACTAACACAATAATATAGTTCCTTAGGAATAGAGGACACCCGGGTAACCGTTACAGATAGCACATGTAGTCGAGGTTTAGGAGAGTGGAGCGGAGGAATCCGTAAAAGTTAGGTTTATATCCGATTACACCAAAGAAGCGATCTCTCAAGACTCAGCCCAGCCGGTAAGTTCCCCCTGATCCTCTGAAAATAGGTTAAGGATAGAACAGAGTTGGTTGACCATTAGGGTTTCAGAGGCCCTACCATAACTTGCTCCTTAACGTTGCCGAAATCTTCTTGGCACCAAAGAAGGATACATATCAGAAGAAGCGGCAACCACCAATACCCGGAACGATTACCAAGGCTTCAAAACACTCATGCGCTTCTCTGTAGACAGTTCCTGTAGTGGGGAAAGATGCATTCATCCCAGCTCAAAATACCTACAGTGAAATCCCTGCACTTGAGCCTTAATACAGAGGTAAAAAAGTCTCTTTCTTGGCCTTCGGGCAACAAGTCTAGACAGTTCCTGTAGTCTCAGTGCTGCAGTCTTCAACCAATATGTCAAACCCGTCTTCCCTCAGTTCCAGCTTTGAGCCTGCGACAGACCGGTCGTGATGAACCCTGCCCAAGTACCGCCGTCGATCACCACTTCCGTGGAGCCGAAGAAGGCGCAGAACCTCACAGCATCCATTGACCGCTTCACGACGTTGCAAAACGTAAGTTCACTAAGGTTACCTTCACTTTCTACGTCTTGTTTTCAGCGCAAAATGGTGATGCTGGTGCGCAACGCAGAGCGCGTTGATCGCGTCTTTCCCGAGTGGCTTCGGCATAACTTCACCGACACCGGCGAGTACCGCCCCGATGATCTCAATCTTCCTCCGGTGATGTATAGTCGTCCGGAGGGCCCCAGTGGTTATGTGGACGACTCGCCCATCACTGAGATTGGATCGGTTTGTTCACTGGGATTGGCGACGTATAAGGCAGTGTCGCATTCAGCTCAACGCGGAAATGATCGGCAAAGCCATACGGCGCCACGATGTATGGCCTCTGGCAAAGATCTACTGCTCCCCCTCGCTTCGATGCGTTCAAACGGCGAACTGCATTGTGAAAGGAATCAATAAGGAAATCGAGATTTGCATAGAGCCTGCGCTGTTCGATTGGGGTCACTGGTACAAGAAGATGCCATCGTAAGTTTTGAGTTTTCTTATCGCTCGACCTTATGGAGCCTGTTTGTTGGGCTAACCTAACTGAGATTTAACTGATCAATTCATTGAGGCTAAACGCTATTTGCAGGCTCCTTCCCATCGAGGAACACGTTCGCTGCGGCTACATGGTCTCCACCAACTACAAACCCATCCAGACCGTCCAAGAGATCGCCAAGTGCGCGGGTAACGAGACCATCGAACAGTTCTACGCTCGAGTGCGCTCCGCCGTAAACCACTTCACTCTCCCTCCCTCGTCCGACCGAATCCTCATCGTAGCGCACGCCACGGTGTTGGACGCTTCGGTGAAAGGACTCCGCAGGTGCACGCCACGACTTATCGACGAGAAGGAAATGCTCCACATGGGAACGCAGTACCCGTACGCGTGCTCCGTGACCCTCGCCCAGAGTCAAACAGTAAGTCCTTTCACTGTTGGGGACAGTGTAATCCTAGTGTTTTCAGAATCAGAACTGGAACTACGTTCACGATCCCATCAACCAGTTGTCTTATCTCGGCATCTCAAACAGGATTAACGCGAAATTTGTGAACCGTACGACCAAGACGAAGGACTTGCGCGATGTGAAACCGAAGGAGGTGAAAGAGACGAAGGAGGCGAAGAATCCGGCCAAGGTCGCTTGAAGCATGTGGTTAGAAAGCGCTATTGATATCATATATTTATGTAAGGTATAACGGGTTAATAGAGTAAACATTTTAACGTTCTCCAGTATAGTCTTACGTTCTGAATGCTTGAGAAGTGAACTGATGCTGTAGGATTCAAGATATCTTGCAGGAGGGATCCGGACACTTCATCACAAGTTAATTTTACGAGCAGTAACTTTATGTTTTGCAAATTAAGGTTGGCATAGGCATTGCGATCAGAGTAACAAGTGTCATGTGATGAAGTGTCCTAGACCCAAAGCAAGAGGAGGTGAAAGTACGTTTCCTGGGGATTACTTGTCCCGAAGTATCTCTTTACCACACTTTCTGGATGAGAATTTTCGTTTTCTAAGGGCATCACACATGTCTTGTATCTACTGCCATACTACGAACTATGTATTTAGTTAGAATCCTTTTCAAAGCACACGATTAAACACGAAAACACCTTTATAAATCTGTTTCCCAAACCTCCAGTGCAGATTAAAGAATATGTTTTTAAATTTTACAAAGTCCTTATGTAGGCAAAGTCCATCTTCGTCACACTCCCTTCTCAGAGCCACGGTCATTAGTTTCCTTGTGTGTCTTAATGTTTTTTCACTTTTGCGATTACGTTTCGATCGAAAGGGACCGGAAAGTAAATATTTGGTTCCTCCTCTTATCACCTGTCACAGTACCAGACTGGCGTTCTTTAGCCTGTCGCCAATAAATTTGGTGTTTCCGGATAGCGAAAGCGCATTTCTCTTCACCCATGGCTTTCTACCAACTCAGCGTCTTCGACTATCTTGTATTCTCGTCTTTTCTGTTATTGTCCGTCGGAGTTGGGATCTACTATGCCATCGTGGATAAGTTCAAGAAGAATACTGGACGGGTAGGTTGACGGTTTCTAGTTTGAATACTAACGTTCGATCTAGTGTAAAACCGAGGAATACCTCATGGGAGGACGGAAGATGTCCATCATCCCCGTTAGTCTCTCGTTGGTGACCACCTTTCTATCGGGAATCACGCTTCTTGGTACACCTGCCGAGGTTTACGATCACGGTAGAGTGCACAAATTGTCCTAAAATGATCCAAAGTAGCGTAGGCCTTCTGTGGTGCATCCACTACCTCACCGGTCCGATCGGGTTCTTCATCACCGGAGCGTACCTGCTCCCTGTGCTCTATCGTCTTAACAGTACTTCGATCTACGAGTACCTGGAATTGAGATTCCACTCTGCTCTGCTCAGAAGGCTTTGTGCAGGACTCTTCATCGTCAACACACTTATCTACACGGGAGTGACCATATACGCCCCGGCGTTAGCGCTTAATGAAGTGGTTAACTTGGATGTGTGGTTCTTGATTTTGGTAAGTACAACCTAGAGCTCTCGAAACAAGTAATGCGATGTCTTCAGCTGGTAGGCACGTGCAGTACGCTGTATACGACGATTGGAGGACTAAAAGCGGTGGTTTGGGCGGACACCCTTCAAGCTGGTGTCATGTACGCCGGGATATTCGCTATTGCATACAAAGGTTCGTTTGCGTATATGGTGACTCCACATGCATGCTAACAAAAGAACCATCCCCCAGGCATTTCTAATTGGGATAAAATAACTATGTAGAAGTGCTTATTGTTGTATAGATGTAGCAGCGCATTGTGGAGTAAATTTTGAAAAACTGTTTCTAATTGTCGGAGGTATTCTTTATTTTTGTAACGTAAATCTACTTAATTTTTGGCAAGTTTAAAGTAGGTACGTGAAATAAGGAATCTGAGACAAACAATGGCGTGCTATCACGTGACTTCGCTGACGGATAAGATGTCCTCACCACCTCACATGACACTGTAGGTCGCCAATATGTACTCGTAAACCGTGCTTTGATCAATAGCAGAACATTTAATCCCTTTCCGTTCAATGTTTTCCTAATGTATCAGACTTTTTGATTATGGTCCAGATCGACTATGGACTGTTCACAAACATTGGACGAGTAAGGGGATGCTTAGCTTCATTATTACAAGAATAAATGAAGGGGCGATTTGTTGGGCAATCCCAAAGCCAGAGCGCATGCCAGTAAGGCTCTGAACCGACTCCATTTTCCGTTGCCTCCTGCACCTCACACTTTCTTGCTTCTAGGAGTCGTAGCTGTCGGAGGAGTCGACCAGGTCTTCGATACTTTCAGCAAGAGCGGACGCTGGGAACAGTCGTCGAAATGGGACTTGAACCCGGCTCAAGTAATCGCCTTTTAACCGAATCTTAACCCCAATCCATCTTTACAGTACATCAGTGTGTGGATAGTCCTATTCAGCTCGACTGCTTTGAATCTCTGCAACTACGCAATCAATCAAATGGCCGCCCAGCGGTACTGTAGCCTGCCATCATTGAGAGACGGTATCTCCTTTGCTACTTCTACAGTCACATTGTTGACATTTAGCTCAGAAATCGCTAATTCTCATCGCTCCACTGTATTTGTTCCTTTCTCTACTGGCCTGCTTCATGGCTATGGTGATGTTTACCCTGTTCTACCAGTGCAATCCGCTTGAGACCGGTGAAGTCAGCGCTTACGATCAGTTGGCTGTTCTTTTCGCCATAAGAGTGTCAGGTAAGGGTAACTTACAAGGACAAACAGCATTAGAAGGTCAAACAACTTTACCCCTTCTAATTTCTGAGCGTAGATTCTTTCAATTTTTTGCTTCTTTTCCATTAGAGTCTTTGCAGATGGAGTTCCGGGGCTAGTAGGCGTTTTCTTGGCCTGCATATTCGCCAGCAGTCTTAGTACTGTATCCTCCGGGTACAATAGCATTGCCGCAGTCTTCTACCACGACTTCGTCATTCCCTATTCCGGTCATCGCCTCACTCCAAAGAAGTCTTTGTGGCTCAACAAAATCGTCGTCCTGGTTTCTGGCACTTTGAGCACCGGAATAGCGTTCTCGGCTGGCCCTCTTGGAGGCATTGTTCGCTCCGCGGTAGGACTCCTGGGCGCAACCATTGGCCCTGTTCTGGGAGTGTTTTGTCTTGGGATCTTCTATCGCCGAGCTTCCACTAAAGCGGTCATGACGAGCTTCATCTTATCCGTCGGATGTTGCATCTTCTTGTGGACTTCGTCGGTCATGGAAAATCCCTACAGAGGTTTGACCCCTCCCTCGTTTAGTGTTCTTAAAGCAAAAACTTTAGAACACCACCTGCCGACCAATTCCTCCCAGGAGAACTGTGGAGCGAAGATGTACAAAAAGGTTGAAATTCCTACTAATTACGATACACACTATGGCCGACCCGAAACGTCCTACTTCAGCAGAATCTCACCGTTCTCCTACGCCCTCATTGGTCCTACTATCACCTACGTAGTCGGGGTCTTGCTCAGCTACGTCTTCAAGCCAGAAACAGAGAGATACAGCTCCGGCAGGAAGTATTCGCTGACCTACCATGGGAGGAATCCGAAGCCTTTTTTGGACAGTAGCGACGTGAGCAAGTCAATGATAATAGTGCAGAAGGGATCACTTGAATCGGAGGTTCTCCTGCGACCCTTGGAGATATCGTCGGTGGAGTGAGAACAGAAACATCATGTGAAGAGTACGCTAATGATTGAATAAAACGTGTTTACATTTGGACAACATTTATGGCACTCTTCTGGGATATAATTTCTGTTGATCAATCATATGTGGGCAGCATAAATAACTTATGATGGCACTTGAACATCGCTGAGAGTGCTGGGAAGTGGCTTGTTCAGTGTTTCTGGAAGAAGTAAAGTCGCCAAAGCTGCTGTGAGGCCCAGGAATCCGTTGAAGACAATGGGGATCTTGGGGTGGATGGCTTCCTGCAACGTGGTTTACAAAATATTAAAAAGATACGGCTATACGGACACACAGCTATGTTCTTGTCCTTTGCAAGCTCTCTTAGCAATATTTCCCGTCGGCTGCCTACTTCAAAGCAAGTGTTTATAGTCACTTACCAGGGCACCAAGATGGGGAGCAAATATGGTAAACACCTTGGCTGTGGTCGAACAGAGTCCAATGCTGAAGTTCCGACAACTCGTCGGAAACACCTCGCTCGCGTAGATAAAGATGTTGTTGAAGGAGCTCGAGATGGAGCACTTGGCAATCAGCCACAGCACCAGAGCGCCGTGGACCGAGTCAGACGGTAAGAAGAAGATGGCCAGCATGGCAAAGCCCGTGAGTGCATGGCCGATGGACACGACCCTTCGTCGACCAAATCTGTCGAGCAAGAAGGGCGAGATCACGTAGGCCGGAAGCTCCACAAGACCGATGAGCACGAAGTTGACATATCGGTTTCCGGCGAGCGAGGTGCTGAAGAGCGAAAGGGCGTAGTAGACGAACGAATTCGCTATCCTGAATCTACACTCAAGAGGCATATTATTTGTGGTAGGATTACCACAAGTAAGCCATGATGGAGAGGTTGGTCAGCAAGGCGCGATTCCTCAGCAGGTCGTCAAGCACCTCCCTTACAGTTTTAGTCTTTTCCCCGTCCTCTTCTTCATGACATGGGTGCGTTATGGCGGTGTCCTCCATGAGTTGCTCAGTCGTGATGGTCAGTTTTCGCTTTCCGTACTTCTGTGCCGTTTCCATCCATTTCCGGATCTCCGTGGTCTTCCTTTTCCCGACGAGGAAGTGGAAGCTTTCTGGGAGGATTCTGTAATGTTCTTGGGCTTGGACTGAACGTGGAATTTGTTTATAAAATAAAATTTGTTTATAACGTCGTTGATAGATTAGGAGGCAGATGTTACTACGATCATAAGGGTTCTATCAGGTGCATCCTAAGTTCTACTCTTAGATCCAGCTGATCCCTATAAACTAGTGGAAATGTAAATTTATGTAAATTTACGTTCAGTACACGTTTTTTCGCAAAGATAGTGGAACTGTTTCTGGATATTGACTGTAAAAAATTTCTCAAGTCCGGATTCCTGTACATCAATAGGCGCTTAGAAGAAAATCCAGAAAGTGAAATTGTGTTATAAATAACAGTCTTCCCGAAACGAGAATTGCCGGGAATTAGAAAATTTAAAAGTAATGCTTAAATGGTGAAAAATGTAGAATGTGAAAGATCACACCTTTGGCACGGCAATATTGGTTTGTCATAATCATAATATAGCAGATGTTATTCGTGTTCAACTGCACCATGCAGTCCCACGAACAATTAAATATATTCTACCAAAACTTCGGATGGCTCACGCCGAACGTAGCAGTATATCAATTTGGAACAGTCAACAACTGGAGAAGCGCCGTTCCTTGGAATATTGGAGAGCCCTGGGGGTCGAAATACCTATGTCCACTTACGGAGGTTGTCCCCAACAAGCCAAGGACTTTCTACATAGAAGAAGTAAAACTTATACTGACTGAGAATGACCTCGTTGAGCTGGTCAAGGAGCTCAGCGCGCAAACGGAGTTCGCCGTGGATGTTGAGCACTGGAGTCGCATGACGTGCCTTATCCAAATCTCTACGCGATCCACGGACTACGTCATTGACACGCTCAAGCTCTGGCGGCACATGCATCTACTCAGCGAACCGTTCAAGAACCCTGCGATTTTGAAGGTTTTTCACGCCCCAACAAATGACATGATATGGCTGTACCGGGACTTCGGCCTTGAGGTCGAGAATCTCTTCGACACTCAAACGGCGATGGCCAACCTCCCTGACCAGTTCCAGGGACTAGGTCTCAAGTGCCTCGTGGAAACCCTATGTGAGATTTACCTGGATAAGGAGCACCAAACATCGAACTGGATGCTCCGTCCGTTGCCTAAGGAGATGTTGGACTACGCAGCTCAGGACACCCACTACCTACTGTTCTGCTACGACGAACTGAGGAGCAGACTCATTCAAAAAGGGAAGCTGAACGTTGTCCTAGAGAGCTCGCAGAAGATAGCCGCCAAGAGAGAGAAATCATCGTCGGATGAGAAAACTGCTAAGCAGCAAAAAAAGAAAAAGGCACGTAAAGCCCGCGGAAAAGCAGGGTATCCCGTTCAGTTGCAAGTGAATTAACTATTGAACGAGGCGATCGTGTTCAGGTTAAGCGCTGCCTTTGTGATAATTGTTTTTGTGAATAAAATGGATTGAGCACACTTCGTTGCACATGATAAACGGATTTGTTCTCATGCAGTTCTTTTGCATGTTCTCAACAAATGTCGCTACGACTTGGACAGTTTTGAGGTCTCCTTGTGGTAAGCCCGAACCGAGCCAACCCTCGGTTGCGACTCTTGGTTCAGTTCGAGCCAACGCAGAGAAAAAAGGAATGGTCCAGAAGGAAATGATTGTGTTAGGGTTCTGTTATTCGAAGATTCGACGATCCTAAGATCTGTCTCCGCCCTCAAAGCATTCCTAACTTACAGAGCGTACGTGATTCCAACAACGATTCCTGGAATCGCCGTAGCGGCCAGGATCAGGCGCCAGTCGTGAAGGAAGTACGCCAGCGGAGCGAGCGCACAGTAGCCAAGTACCCACATGGCGCCGAAAAGCATCGTCGTGAACGATCGGATCGAGTGCGGAGTAGATTCATAGGAGAGCACCCAGTTGACTAGAGTTGAGCCCTGAAGACAGGCGAAACAAAAGTCATTCTTCCCAAGACAGGCCTACCGAAAAGAAGGCTCCAAGCAGGAAGCGTGTAACCAGAAAGGCGTAGATGTTAGGAGCGACCGCCGAGAGGCAGCCGAAAACGCCGAGTCCAAGGACGCTGGCGCAGACGGCCGGCTTCCTACCGTACCGATCGGAGAGCGCTGTGAGAGCAAAGCCGCCGAAGATGTCGCCAGCGATGGAGAGGGACACCGAAGTAGCGGCGAGCGAGGACTTCTCCCCATAGAGAGCGAACTAGGTTACTGTAGTGGACGGGCTCACGAGATGGAGGAAGGGAAATACCTCGGATCGGAGGGATATGGTAGGTATGCAGTCGGTCGAATTTGAGGTGCAATGGGACTCGTCGGACTCGTTGATGAAGGCGCTGATGACGGAGTGGGGCGCGCAAAGGCACCACACGAAGCTCATGGCCAAGAAGATGAAGACGATGTAACCATTTTTCGCTCCTAGAGTGTTCTTTATTCTTAAGTATCACATCATCAAGTATCATGTCCACTAGGAAGACGGATCCTAACTACTAGATGCGGCTCATAGAGTTGTGCTTGAGCTTGGCACGAGAGAAACTCCTGCCACAAGTATCCAATCTCCTAAGCGCACCATAGAGTCGTAAAGCACGTTTTAACAAGTTTTTCCCACTTCGGGAGCTGGTTTCGCACCAGAGGGTGATGTCAGAACTCCGTTTTTGTGTCTATCACACTATATCATGTGCTGGCGCAGATCACAATCAGCGTCGGTCGTCTTGAGAGGGAAAACAAGTGCGGAAAGTACGCCACTTACATGAGGCTATAACATTGTAAACAGAAATGAATTGACATCGATGCTATCTGTACATAAAAATAAGACCATTGACTATTGAAACCATTGGAAAAAGGGACCTTTTAACAAATATCTGCAAACGCTATGATAGTAACAGTTCAAAAGGAAGTCGGACCTTGTCGAAGCTATCGCATTAAGAAGCATGGTCGTCAGCCTACCCAAAGAAACCACCAAAGTCAAAATCATCACAAACTGGATATCCCTCATGTATGTAAGTATATATGTACATAACAGGCCTACCGATCTCGTCAAGGACGTCATCGGGTCCTACAAACTTCTTCTCCTCTATCTCCTTTTCCTGGAGTAGGCTCAGCTTCTCCTCTTCTTGGCCATCTTGCGTCCTGGTCAGCTCCGGTCCACCCTCCAGCAGGGCATCCTTGGCGTCCATGTCCTTCGCTCGACGAACTCCAGATTTTCTGAGTTATGAAGATTCGCGCTTCTGAATGAACGACGATATGATCGGGGACACGACGCGCTCGATGGGGGAGCTGACAGGAGGGAAACTAACGTGTTGCGACAAGCGTCGCCTAGATCGAACTTTGCGATAAGGGGGACTTTAGAGGTGACGTAGGTGGCTTACGTAGGCGTACTCGGTCATAACTTCGAGATTTGCGTGGACTGATAGGATTTTTTAACTACATCAAAGAAGATGATTAATGAGGAGCGGTGGCCTTGATCAACAGCCACGCTCTGGAACTTTCACTTCTTCTGTACAAAAACGCAGCGTGGCCTTAGAAGACCAGGAACTGCAAGATTGTGATCTTAAGGGGAGACAAAAAGAGGGTGAACAACTCGGACAGCGAAGCGCTTGGATGTCGCGTGCGCTAAGATTTATCGGTTAAGATGATTCATATGAACAGGAGGCAGGCACTTTTTCGCTTAATTATCGCTGAATTGGAACCTTATGCGGAGAAACGGTAGCGGATGTGTGACCTTCAGTTTTTCTCTAATTTTTGAATTATGAGCTCGTGGGTCTCAAACGAACGTGTGGTAGTGCGCTTAATATGCTCCGTTAAAAACATAGAACCATAGAGGAAACAATAGAATAATGTGAGGTTGGGTTTCCTGTCGTAAAGCAGAAGATACTCCACATGCATAGAGCGTATGGAGAAAAGGCTGCAGGATAGGCTGGAGAAAAGGTAGCAACGCGCAATCTTGGCTCCTGACTAGAATGTCTGCCACATTATTTCTACTACTTGATGGATGGATTCCCATTATGTGTTGGCAACAGTGAGTGTTTGCATGATCTGTGAGAGAATAAACATATGAGTGAGTCTTATTAGATGTAAAAAAGAATCCAATAAAACGAATAACCAAAAACGTTATTCCTCGGTTACCACAACGCGGGTCTAGTAGTATGGAAGACTAAAAAGACAGAGAATTTATTGGGTTGTTGCTTTGAAAACTGGCTACTTCGTAAACATCCTTGTATTTCGCAATATTTTCGCCGAGAAAGAAATAGATGGGCATGTTGTCGAGGATATGCGGCCACCTCTCGATTGTGCGTAAATTAATACTGTTTAACCTGTTTCTTTCACCACACCACAAAAATACCACCTAGAGCCTAGAAGGGTCGTTTTAGGGGTAATCGATGGCGCTCAACACGATGCACACGGACTCAGAGCGCGCCGAGGCTTAAAAGCACGCTTAAGAGCGATTTTCCAGAGAAGAAGTCAGCGACGAGCGGTGCGAGAGAGTGCAGATGAACAGAGAAGTCTGCGAAGATTCTGCGCTGTTCTCAGCCTCGGCGCGCTCTGAGTCCAGTGCATCGTGTTCAGCCCCCTCGATTACATCTAAAACGACCCTTATAAGGAGTTCGATACAGGCGATTTACTGTATTGGAGACCCGAAATAAGGGAGGGACCACCGTTTTCATGGCGATTAATGACCACCAGAGGGCGATTTGCGGTTAGATTCTTGTAGTGGTGGGTGCGTGAGCTTACTGGAAGGCCGTACACCGAATTTCGCGGAGATTGAGATACCCATAGGGGAGATACATGCGATTTAGTGTATGGGAGTCCTGGGAACACAGGGGAGCCAACTGCTTCGGGCGATTCATCGCCTCCAGAGGGCGATTTGCGGTTAGATGCTTACTGGAATGGATGTGCGAGCTTATTGGAAGGCCGTACACCGAATTTCGCGGAGATTGAGATACCCATAGGGGAGATACATGCGATTTAGTGTATGGGAGTCCTGGGAACACAGGGGCGCCAACTGCTTCAGGCGATTCATCGCCTCCAGAGGGCGATTTGCGGTTAGATGCTTACTGGAATCGATGTGCGAGCTTACTGGAAGGCCGTACACCGAATTTCGCGGAGATTGAGATACCCATAGGGGAGATACATGCGATTTATCAAAGGGAAGTCCTTCAAACACAGGGAGGCCAACTGCTTCTTGGCGATTCATGGCCATTCAGGCGCTCCTTTGTGGTATTAAGTTATTGCAATTGACTTTAGATAAGCATAAGTAAACAAATAAGAAAAAAGGGAACGCACTGCCTAATAGGGAATCGGTCAAATTTCGACAGGAAAAATTGCTTTCCATATTGATGATGTTTGCCAAAGGATCTGGGGCTCCATCTGCCCAGATCTCCGCGTTCCGCCTTTGGTTTTCTGTCTTTCCAGTGATGTGCCATTGCTATTGTGTTCCGCCTTGGTCCTAGCCAAGAGGGACTCGGAGTTCTCTTCCACCTTCCAGTTTTCCCCTCTCCCAAGACTCAAGACTCAAGACTCATATTTTTAGTCTTTTATTCAATGTTCACAACTGTTCACATTTTTTTGCGCGGGTACGTTTTCAAAACGTGATGTGCTCGTGAGGTTCGCGCCTGAACCGACGGACAAATAAAATACTCTTTGTGGACGGAGGAGCCGAATCGGACATGGAGAGATGGCCGGAAGGAGGAGGAAATTACACTACTTACAAAGTCAGCATTGCGTGCGACACTGGTTTATATACAGAACTACGCTGGGGAGTCACGACGATGACCAGGAGGAGGAGAGGAGGAGGACAGAGAGGAAAGTGAGAAAGCACAAACAGAAACAGGGACATTGTACACAGCTTCTTTGGGGGGTTCCTTTGTGACTTTCGCGCTTCAGCACCCGTAACCGCCGATGCTCGCCTGACGGCTGAGCATAGGCGAGCTCGGCGACGAATGGGACGCGTTGACGATGGACGGCGGTAGGAGGAGGTTGTTGGAGCCGCCGGCCGTCCGCAGGTCCTCCGTCGATTGGATGGACGTGGAGCGGGAGAATGCGGACGTCGCCGAGCCGATCGAGGGGATCCGCACCAGAGCGTCTGCAAGAAGGAGAATTAGGCTTCTGTCTGGAGTGGCCTCTTCGTGGAATAGCTGGTGCAATAGTCCACCAAGGACAAGGTCGGCCTGGGCTTAAACAACTTACTTTCTGGGCTGAGCGCAGCAAACAAGTTCGGCGCTGGCGGTCCCAGGCCTGTTCCGCCGACCAGCATCTCCGGCGGTATAGGCGAGGAGGGTTGATTGAGGGTGAGGTTGCCGATGGGAAGCGCTGAGAAGTCACATGGACTTGGAATTGTTCCGTCGGGTCGGATGTGCGTCCGCATATGCCGAGTTATCATGTCACGACGACTCTGGAAGGATATGGATAGTACACGCTCATAACCAACAGGCTGCAATATTTACTAAAACCAAAGGATCCTCATATTCAGCCAGTCCCTTGTCTCCGTTTCCCTCTTATTAGAATTTCCACCAGCTTGCAACCTCCCAGCTGGTTCCTTCCGCCACGCTCTTAGCGTGTGTTTCAGTTATTCCCCTCCCGCTGCTTATTGTCACGCTGATTAATCATATTTTCGCCTCTTTTGTTCACATTGCGTGCGTCTTCAGAAAACGACATGCTGTTAGCGCCCTGGGATAAGCACCGGATATCCTTGTTTCTGTAATTCGATAAGCTGCGCCCTGAGAATTTGCATGGGATCTAAAAATGGAACAGAACGATTGATTTGAAGGAGTATGTTCTAAAAGGCTGGACAGTTTTTTTGATGCGTTTCTTCAAATTGGACTCAGAGTCAGGAAAGCGTCAACATCCTGTTTCAAAAACAACAAATACCTAATATGGTGCCAGATTTCCCCTTTTTGCATTAATCAAACGCTCTAAAGACTCACCGCTGCGTAGTTGCACTGTGGACACTGGTAGGGCTTCTCTCCAGTATGCGTCCTCTGATGTGTGCTCAGATGGTCGCTCCGCGAGAAGACCTGACCGCAGATCTGACACCCATAGGGCTTGATGCCTGTGTGGAGACGCATGTGCCTGGTGAGCATGTCGCTTCTGCCGAACGACTTCTTGCACACGGTGCACTTGTGGATCTTGCCGCTGTTCGGACCTTCGCCGTTCACCGAGGCCGAGCGGTCGCGGTGCCTGCTGGCGATGTGCTTCGCCAGGCGGTCGTGCAGCGCGAAGGCCTGGCCGCAGTGCTGGCACACGTAGTTCCCCGTGGAGACGTCCGACTCGCTTCGGCTCCGTCGCCAGAGCGTCGGGTGCTTCATAGGACCGAGCTGCGCCTGGTCCGTGGAGACCATACGGAGGAGGGGGCGTGAGAGGTGATCTGGAGGAGCGAGGAGTTGAGGATTCGCGGAAGGCACCGTTAGCAGCTTGTTGTTGATGGGAGGAACGGTGGACTGGTTACGGTACCAGTGGCTCTGCCAGGCCATGAGTTGTTGTTGGAGCCACATGTCGAACTGCTGCTGCTGGCCAAGGACCTGCTTGACGGCGTCGCTGAGATCTTGAGGCTGCTTCATCTCCTCGGGTGGGGGAGTCGGCGACCGTGGGGGTTCTTCGATTGTCGGCTGTCGGGACGTTTGCCGGCTGATGCTGTGGCTCATGGTGTAGTCTTCGGCGTCGGAGCTCTGAAAAGGTGCTTTGAGAGTCTTTCCTGTAGAAGGGAGAGATTCTACAGTTTGGAGGGCCTGTGATAGAAGCAGACGGTTAAGGAGCATCTGGAAGGTGTGAAACCTTGCTACGGGAAAAGGAGGAATGACTTGCTGTAGGGAGGGGTGGATGACAATCCGGAATCGCCAAGGAAATGATGTCGTAGTGTGCAGTGAGCAGCTCAACGTCGTTTTGGAGAAGTGTATCAGAATCATTTCCTAGTGGGAGGTGTGGAAGATGATCGCTCTGTGCCTACGACCGGAAGGACTCCCAATGGAGAGAGGGGGTGAGTCAGTGTCATGCGATTATACTCCGAAGGTTACTACATTTTAGAGTCATTCCTTGCGATTCACATCCGGGTCCATTTCCTCGTGAAGAAGTGGGTGTTAGATACAAGTTACTTTACGATTCCAGGCATGAACTGGTAGTCTTAGGGGCCGATTTTTGAGTGTTAAGGGGCTGCTAGATACTTTCAACTTTGCAGTCTTCTGATGAAGCGCATTAGAAGACAGGTTGCCGTAATCCCATAATCCCAAAGAGGGTCACTGTAGTGACACATCCAAGACGTGGACGCTGACGCCAACCAAGGTCTTATCCCCCTCATCGACTGATCCCACGCTTACCTCGGTGATCCCCGGCGAGTGGGGATGTTCCGGCGGGGACCCATTGAACTTGCGCTCCTTCTGCTCCTGCTTGTACTTGAGCAGCAGGCGCTTCTTGTACTGTCCGGTGGAGGAGATGCGCGACGTGGTGGGCACCGAGATGGTCGAGTGGAGCATGTCCGTGTCCATGTCTTCGTCCTCGTCGTCGTTGGGCCCTCCGACCGCTCCGTCGGACCGACTGCGTTCGCGCGTCTCCAAGTCGAGACTCTGACTGTCGGGCATGAGGAACTGGTGCGCGGCGGGACCGCGATTTGACATCGACGACACACTGCGCACGTTGTCGAACGAGAAGTGCATGTTCTTGTGGGGGAGACAAGGACTGAGGTTCGGCGAGGCGCCGAACGAGTACGGGGTCTCGGCGCCTTCTGGACAGTCGGAGAACGGCGAGTAGGGGGCGGGCGAGAACATCATACCTGGCGAGAGGAGATCTTTCGAGCAGATGTCCGAGCTCGCGTCGTCATCACTGAAACGGGTGGACGGTTAAGAAGCGTCTTAAAAAGTGACATTTTTGTAGAATTTTGCACTTTGATCTGCGTCAGAATCATGCCAATAAAGATGGACTAAGGCAACCCTCAAACCCTTCTTGTTCCCCCATATCCCTTCCACGACTTACCTAGACTTTTTGAAATCTCGGAACGCGCTCCAAGCCGGCCCTAGGGCCGACGGCGCCAGGCTGATAGAGCTGCGGGGACTGGAGCCCAGGTCGCTGGTCGCGTAGCTCCCCGGACTGATAGGGGCCAATCTGCTGAAGTCCATCGTGTAACCGGGATGCAGCTGAAAAAGAGTCAACGTTTCCTTCCGACAAACAAACACACTTCTTGGAAATGCGATCGCCTGATCGCCGCGTGACTCAGCCCTGGGAAAACACTCATTTTTTAGTTTCGAAACAAGCACCCAGGAGTCCACTGAGGTTGGGCGTGCGCAATCGCCAACGGGGAACGTCGATCACACACTGTTTTTATGCGTTTCGCGCTTCTCGACCCGACGCAAATTCTCGGATTCGACGTGCTCAGCTGTTTACACATCCACTGCTCCCCCGCCACTTCGGTTTTTGCAAACGGTCTTGGCAAATAGAGAGCGCGGTGTTCGCTTAGCTATCGGTTAGGAGGGGAACACTCGTTGGACCATATAGCAAAACGAGGGCATGAGCCACACACTGGTGTGAGATTTGGACCATGTTTTGATTTGAACTTAAAGCATCATGCGGACAGTCGAGTTTAAGAAGGTTTTGTGTAATTTGATGACCCAGATCCAGCACCACTAACATGGATTTCTTGATCTAATACACGATTGTTTTTTGATGAGGTTTTTTGATGACGGTGAGGGAACGTTTGAGAATGAAATTCACTCAGATCGTCTTTAGCACAAGCACTTACCAGGTTGATCCTTTGCATAGCATCCACAGTAAGTGGACTGGGGCGTTTTACTTTCGCGCCGGGACTCGTCGGAGACGATGGCGCGCTGGGACCTTGTTCGCAGATCAGCGGGGGACTCTGAAAAGTTAATCACCATTTAAACAGTTAAAAGACTTGCAATCACAATCAGAAACAGTTGAGTTTAAATTCGATCATATAAGATCTCATCCATCGCATAAACAGAGTTTTTTCAGATTAAGTGAAAAGAGGTCATCAAGGCCCAGGATCGAAGCAGACGGCCATATAAGAAGATCTCTGATCAAGAGGAAATCGGAGGCAAAACACTTGACGTCAGATTAAGGGTCACCAACGCGGCTAAAAATCCGATTAATAGCCAGAAGTCTCTCCTCTCGTTGATCAGCTTAACTCATAAAAATTGCATTACCCCAATCGGACTTGCAAAAGAGGCAATTTGAAGCTGTGTTAACCAGATACCAGGAATAACTTGGAAAAACGTCATTTTTTGTAAAAAGTGACGAACTTCAGATAGACACAAGTAGCAACGCGCATTCGCAAATATTTGAAAACTGTACTTAACAGTTAACCGCTCGGTCGTCGTGAAGTGGGACCAACACGCACAAAACTTAAAAAACCGGGCAAAAAAGAGATCAAAGCCTGCTCATGTCAAAGATCACGGGATTGACACCGGGGAATAGCCTAGATGTGAGTTCTTATCTGCTCGTCATGGAACGCTCTAACCTTTCTCTTCTTAAAGTAGTAAATTATGGACCACTTAACAACGAAAAAGAAGCCGCGGCACCAGTCGCCAGAGCGTCACTACGAGCAAAAGAAACAGATCCTCGAACAGATGGGCCTAATCACGAAACACGACACCCCGTTCTTCCGCCTTCTCTCGCAAAAAACTTCCTCCCTCGGCTGCACTAAAACAATGTGCACCTTCGGCACGTCTTAAACTCGAAACCGAAACCGAGTCGCGGTGAGGGAGGGTGACGGCGCGCCGCAAGACGACAGAGAGCGGCGGCGCTCCTCACGAGTGGGACACCCCCACTCTGTTAAACAATCAAAATTCGCCGTTTCTCCGCCGCCATCAGCTGACGCATGCGGCGCCGCCGCCGAACTTCACCCTCGGCCTCTCCCCTTCCGCCAAGTGGTCTGTCGCCGCCCTCCCGGGGGTCAACGCCACAGGTGTGCAAACGGGGGAAGCAGGTAAAACTACAGGTGGCTTGCTGTTCCTTAAGAGAACTGTTCACAGATGGATGGAAGGAACTCAAAAATCAACTTTAAGACCATTACTTTAAGTAATGGAAATATAATGAGCTAACGTTGTAGAAAAAGAAGTAGAAAGTGTGATCTGACTTGAAACAGATAAACACTAAAACTGCCTTCAGGCAAATATCAAATATCAAATCATTCGAAAGAATAATTTGTGAGATTTTTTTGGTCGGTTAATTTGCACTTTCACAATACGGAAATTTCAAAAAAATGGAACATTTTGTACGTGATAAAAATGCGACAAATTTCATGTTCTATTATGCTTGTTAAAATTATGGTAAAGACCTATATTTTTCCAATGTCAGGATGCTAAATGGATCAAAGATCAACAGTGTCAGCAGAGGAAGCTCACGATAGGTAAAACGAGGTGGTAGTTCTTTCATTTAGCTATCATTTACGGACTATTCTCTTGTGGAAGTGATGCAGCTAACACAAGTCCCACTTTCCCGTCTTGCTTACCTTAAGTAGTGGGTTCGAACAGTTCTCATGGGCGCTGGTGGTGGGCAGCTCCATGTGGCCACTGCCGACCGGAGGAATGATGAGACGAGGTGGCGGCGCCGTTGGAATGGTCAACGTGGTGGGGTGAGCAAGTCGAGGGGAGGACGGTCGCGAGTTCTGCGTGGGAACGCGGAGGAAGCCACCTGAAATCTGCGGATAAAGCCCAAGTCGCTCGTGCGGTTACGTATGCCAGAGGGGATAAGCCGTTATTTAGCGGATGTTTTCCGCCCATTTCCTGGAAGGGCATGATGCAAGTGCAGGACTCCGGTACAATTAAGGAGATAAGACGGATAATGACCGCTTACGTCTAGACAAATGCGCTTTTGGGTTTGTCATATGCAGTGGTTGCAAGATGTGCGTTAAAGGTCGAAAACTCAAAGCGGGCTCGAACCCCGCTTTGAGTAAAACTTTTTTTTTGCTTTTTGCAACTTTTTTTTCAATCAAATATCTATAATTTATAGACTTTTCTACTCAGAAACATTGCATAGGACCGTCCATGTTGCTTGCATGTTTGCTAGTGGTTGAGTCTATAAGTTAGACTACCAATTTTTTCCCTCAGGTTCGAACCCCACCCCGAGCAAAACTTTTCTTTCTCGCTTTCCTCAACTACTTGTCAACCTTTGCGACTTTTTTTAGCTCTCATTTAACGAACGTCGTACCTAAGGGTTTTGTCCTTTCACCGCTTCTCATTTCCGCGGCTGTTTTGTCTAGACCCGCCGTTTCCCATTCCACTTTTCCACTTGTTTTTTCAGCCTCAACTCCTCGGACACTTCAAGGAGCACGCGCCACATGACAGTCCTGGAGGACGCACACAAAAAATCGTCTCGGCGGGAGGGCGACGTACACCGCCACTCCACAGATCGCAGTGAGAAAGATTCCAAAATATTGTTGTGGTGGACAATGATGGATAGTGAAAATGTGGGGAATGTGATCAACAAAGACACAACAGCAAGTCTTTTATAAACCATAATGCAGGGGGATCGCGTGACACTGACCTGAAACCATCAGAGGATAGGTAGGGACAGGAGTATGAGAAGGTAGACCGCTCGGCAGAGACCCAGCAGGGCCGAATGGACTCTGTCTACCCTAGTCTAGACATTGTCCCGAAATGGGAGGGGCGGTCCGTGTTTTGCTTCTGGACGCTGTCCGCCATGATATCACAATTTAAAAGGAATTTATTTTTATTTCGACCCTAAACAGCTAAAAGCATCAAACTTATTTCCTGTCTACGTTGAAACGTATAGTCTCGCAATGTTTTCGCCATGGAGACGCTCTGCCTATCTATGATCGTTTTTTACATCACCTGGCGCATACTACGCTGGTTTCCGTTTATGAAACATAACAGGAAATCGGAGGCAGCAGCGCCGTGGAACTAAGAGGTCGACGAGAGATAGGAAGCCCGCTACAAGCCCAAGTTCGACAGATGCAGCTCTGGACATGTCAGATACGTGCACTATCCATCATCTGGATGTGTAGAAACTTGCAAAACAGAATTTCGTTGATTTTAGAAGAAAAAACGTGTCTAGACGGATTGCAGACGATCAGAAATCGGTTTTTACTGTTTTTACACAGCTTTCACCTCCCTCAGGTAGGAGCAAATGTCCGCTCGGCGAAACGAAGCCCGATCGATAGGTTTATCGCTCAACAAAACCTATTTTTATGGTAATCCTCCCACCACAGCCTGGCATATGTCACCCACCGACGTCATGAGACCGGTCGTCTACGCTCTCTGGCGATCAGACGCGATACGCGCTTCTTTGAGGCGATCGAGGATTTATGAACTTCCTCATTGCGCCTGCACGGCTTGAAATCTAAGAATTAATGTGAGTTTTTGTATGTTTTGGAGAGCGCGGTGGGGCCAAGGACCAGATTTTATGACCGATCTTTGAACTCGGACTGTTGTAGGTGGTCGGTATGTTGAAGTCTCTCAGTTTTGCTTCTAGATTATACCGATCAATCAGCCCTCCTACAAGATCAAGGTAGAGATGAAAAACACGTTTATGGTACACCAAATCTTTATTAGATCTTTTGGCTCGCTTTTTCGTATCGGGCTCTGTTTCGAATTCAATCTTGAAGTACTTTAAAGGGAGGAGGGCATGAGGACGGCTACTAAAACGGCCGACATCGGGAAATGCCTCTATCTGGTAGGTCTGTTTTCTGCCAGCGTCATGTATCGTGCTTAAATGGAGCAGTAAGCAATCCAATTATTTTTGTTATAAAATTTATTCGGCGTTAAGAATCTCTATATTAAGTGCCTCAGTATAACACCTACAGCTTCTAACTACCAGCAAAGGATACCCTAAAAACTGAACAGAATGTATGGTATCTGTACTTGATTAAAACCCAAAGAGATCTATCCATTGTCTTGCTTGAAACAAGCACATTAGCCCTGGATGTTCTAAGAACCCTCTCAGAACCATTTCCCATTTTAAACGGCCCATTGTGCGCCTTCTCTGTCAATCTCTGTCAATGGTCTTTATCTCCTTCAACCCACCGTCACAGACGCGTTAATCTGGAAGCCACACCCGTCACGGACGAGGCGACAATGACGACAGTTGTCTCCGTTACATGATTGAGCGCGTCGGGTTCATCCACTCCCACATGTCTGCCCATGCAAAGTGCACTCTGAGGGGGAGGACTCTTCAGATTAGGAAAGACGATCTGCGCGTGCCTAACGCAGGGTTATCGTGCCAGTCGAGGTGAGCCTCAGCTCCTATTTTGGAAGCTCAAAGCAGCAACGTGTCGATTGGACGGAATTTCCGGGTGGGAGCCCAAGGGCTAGACATGTATAATGAGACGAGCGTGCGGGGTTCGGGCAAGTTCTCCGCAAGGACAGATAAACAGAGTTGTTTTTGTGATGGAATTTGAGGACGCCGCAGGTGGAAAGGGCCGACGGAAGGCGGATTCAGTCAACAGCGTTGGAGGCGCGTAATCTCCGATGCTATGTGCGACTAACAAATACAACGTGAAAACACGAAGAAGAAACAAAGAGAAGGGGGCGAATAACAGAGCGGTTCACACGACATTCACAGCTCAATGTCCCACGGCGATTCAGCCATGAATCCTAGTGAACCTATGGCAAGATAGCCGTTAAGGAGTCAACCGACGGTGAAATCAGAAGTTCGAAAGAGGTCGGGCCTGCAGAGGCCTACGCCACCCCCTTCTTCTTGGTCTAAAATGGCTTAAATCCACGGTTTTAAAGCCCATAAAATCCTGAAGCCAATCTCCTTTGGTAGACTAGGAACAAACGTACAGAAAGGTACCAAGTGCCATGCCCTATGTGATTAGAGATCGGTTGATTCCTCTGCAAATGTTACTAAGGAAAGCGCTACCACCTTGGAATGAATTCAACGGACTCTTCTTTGTCTTCCAGAACCAATTCTTCACGCCCTCCCAGGGAGCTCGCTTGGATCTCCAGAGCCTCCAAACATCTGGTACACAGGAACTGGTACACACGAAGCCCCTCAGGAGACATGCAAAGGTCGCGCTCTCTATTTAGACGCTGCGGTGACATCATGCGCACTAAAACAGGCGCCCACTTCCTCCTCTTCCTCCAGTTCTGTTATGACGTATCGCCGGTGCGCTCGGCGGTAGGAGTTTGTTCATTAAGCGCTCCGGTTGAGTCATGGGATTGCGCCACGTGTGGGGAGAATGTAGCGGCAACGCTAATTCACTCTCGGCATACGAAGAAACGAGTGTGTTTGTGATGTCAAATCGTCGCTGCTTGACGACTTGTAAGTCGCCAACGCGCACAAATAGTTCTGACGAGCGATCAGCGGAAGTAGAGCTTCCGGGTGGGCGCAGCGCTCGGACATCGGAAGAGCCGATCTTCAGCTTCCCGTTCGCCTAAGGACAAAAGGACTAGAGCCTGTAAGATCCTACAGCGGAGAGCTTGGTGAAGTAGGCTTCTTCGTGCGATGTGATGCTCAGAGGTCTTATTGAAGGACGCTTGACTTCAATGTGCAATCGGACATTGTTAATTCCGTTAATTTGTAAGACTAACAAGGTTATTGTGCAGTTTTAGTCGCTATTTCTATGCAAGCGCACTGGAAGATACAACCTACAGAGCCCCAAAAATTCTCTTCTGTTGGTCTTCTCGGTTGATAAGCTAAGAATTGGGCAATTGGAAACTACTGGAACTACTAACTATTTTGCGTATATTTCCAAAAAAGACGAATTACTCTGAAGTTCCTTGAGATGCTGAAGAAAATTTCCTTTGTTTAAGTGTGGTTGCCGTAAGGGTAAACTAGTAAAAGAGGGTGAATAACGCGAGTTGTTTGGGACCTTTGGTAAGTAAACTCAAAGTAGTTTAGTGAAGGGGATTCCTGGAATGTGTCCAGAAGAAGTAAGTGACTGTCCTTTAACTGTGTTTTATACTTTGTTCTCAATATATGGTCTTGCTACCTGCTCCAGTGGGAGCGTGAATATCCTTCCCGAAGGCAGATCACATATCGTTCTAGCGATAAGGATTTAGCCGAGAAATATAAACCCGGCTCCAAAGAAAGTCGTAAAATTTTCCCGCGCTCCTTGTCACATAAACTTCGGACGATTCTACTCGCGTTCTACGAGAGTGTTCGCCGAATACCTTGCGTGTTCCCAGATCAAGTAGGTTATCGGTGTACAACTCAACAACACCTCTACAGTCCTTGCAAACACCTCTAGCTCGGCGAACAAAGGCCTTAGGAAACAGTCGAAATCAGTGTTCCAAGTCGAACCCCACAGGACACGAGGTTCTGACAAAACAGCCCAAAAAAGAAACGATGACCCACCTGCGATTCCTCCACATCCGATGCCGGCGTCGTCATGCATCTCGTCGCTGGCTTCTGGCTCCGTGGACTCGACACTCTCGGGTAATCGATGCTGAAAACGGAAATCGGTCAGTTCGCCACGAGAACATCTGCGGAAAACAGGCCCGAAAGCAGGCGCGGGAGGGATTCTGAGGGGGAGGGGGCCGGCGGAACCTGTTCCTCTCATGCTGGGAACCGCTTGCGGGGATCACTTACGTCGGCGGCGGCTTCGCGCCTCCCCCACCGCCGCCGGCGCCTCGCCTGACTAATCCCGCGGCGTAGTTCCACAGAATCGCGCACGCGCGCCGGAAAACAACACCACGGGGGCACCTGGTTCCGGCCGCCCTGTAGGAGAAGTGCGCGACGCGCCTTGACGTCGGCGACTTTGGGCAACGCGAGACAAAACAGGCCATTATCTCCGGAGATAATATCGCAATTTGGAGACAAATAAATTATGGAGCGCGGGATGGCCGATAAATAAAAGAATTGTTTCTCAGACGGATGAGTCAATATGGGTGGAAATGGGAAAATGGGTCTCGGTGGCGCGATAGAGCGCATCGTCTGGGGATGAAGTCGGAGGGACGGTGGGTCTTATTAGAATTTAGAAGCTTAGATTGAGGATGAGGGATAATGTAGAACGTCTAATATTTAAAGGCGGAACTGATATGAAATTTCATTTGCTATCAAGTTCCATTAACCCTGCTAAATTCCATGATTTAGGCAAGGATGTTCTACCTTGCGCAGCTTAATTAGCCAAGGCTTATCCCAGTAGGGAACTTTCTGAACAGCCCCCTCAGATTCGGGCGACACTTGGCGTGTAAGCACCTTTATTCTACACCATGCAAACGCCGAGAGATTTATTGCCAAGTGTCGTCCGAATCTGAAAGGGGGCGAAGTTCAAGAAGTGAGGTCTACAGTTGTGAACCAACCCATTAGTATTTGCACTTGTAATTCAGCACCTACAACTCAAATACAGCCGAATTATAGTAATTTCTACCAATTTTCTCTATGCACACGTAAGCGGAAGTTAAGTTATACAACTGAAGTCCTACCCAAACAGACTTTGCTTCCATACAGCCAAGAACCTGCCCCACATGCTTCTTCAGAAGTGTGTAAGGAAAAAAGGATACGATCTCAAGTTTTCAGATAAGAATAGCACCAGATGAAGAGTTACGGTAGAATTTCGCCAAACAGGAAGAGAGATGACATAAGTCCGAGTTCCGTTTCGGATTTTTTTCACATTTCCGACGTAATAAACCACCTCCCTTCCTGTACTATGATGCTAACTATCGGAATTTCTCGTCTGTTTTGGTTTAAACGCTTCAAAACTTCCTGTCAAAACTCACGCACCGCCTTGATATGGAATGGGAAGCAAAGGTGTGAGTCAAAACAGTCCCCATTTTGTACGAAAAAAACAAGTTATAGAGAATGGGCGGTTTAGAAAACCGAAGAAATAAGAATTGAAAGTGTGCGAAGTCTCGCCACGACTGGATTAGTCGTTCTCGAAGTCCATGGCTTATAATTACTTCGGACTGGCAGTGCAGCCACAAGGAAAGGATGATACAATGAAGTAGTAGCGGGATTCTACACGTGGATCTGTAGGAGATAGCCATGAATAGGCACCCTGAACGACCGCACCTTCTTAACTGCAAAATGAAAACATAGCGAACACCTTTACTAAATGCGATGACGACCGCGTCTCAAGTATGTCTACAGCGGTGGTATGTCAATGAGGATAAAGACAGGTCGTTGCTAATCCTTACCAGAGGGCTAAAGAGAGACCCATGAACCGTTCACCTTCTGGTACCCTAATCCTCTGATGTCAGCTCTCGGTGACATCAGATTCCGACACGAAACCTAAGGTCATAGCCTCTTGGTCTTTTCTTTTATGTAGGGAGCAGCAAAGGTCATTTCGTGGCTGGATTGTCTATTCTGGTCTGTTTTGTAGTAGGGGATGACATTTACTGTTTGCACGTTCACGCCACAATATGTACAAACAATGACATGCGGTGCTTGTGCATAAGAACGACGCATAACAATTTTGAGGGTCTTTCAACGAAAGAACGAACATGGGAGAATCGTGATGGGACAATTAATGGATGCATGGGGCTGGTCTCGCCACGACAACACCCATGATCGTTGTAAGGTTCGTGCTAGAATTTTAGCAGTAAAGTTCTCCTACGCAAGATCTCGAACATTTTCCTTATCGCAGCTGCTTTATAAGGAAGTACAGCAAAATTGTAGCCCACACGATTGTCTCGACACGATTGTGAGAAATCTCTCCAAGACGCCACAATCGCGCCCATTTCTTTCCGATACAACTCCACCTACCGTAACCCTACGTAACAATCTGTCGGCCGCTGACGGAATCCACGTGACCTTAGTCAATGCGCGCCATTTCTGGCACACAGATGTCACGGAGATGACGGTCGGGACACGTCAGTGTCCAGGCGGGTACAGGGAGGGGATTAGGAAGAAAAGATGTCAAGGTAAGGGAACCAGCAGCATCTTTTAAGCAATTCAAGCGAGCGTAAGGATATGGAAACATCTATGACTGGAATTTTTAAGATATCCCCTTTGCCCCAAGAGAGTGTTGTCAAAGTTGCATCCTTGAGGCCTAGCGTGTGACTGGTACCATTAGTAAAGTAGCTTTTTGGACTTCTTTGTGTCAGACCGACTGTGCCAAGCGGTTTAGAAGTAAAGAAACAAGCAAGATAGGGTTACCAACCGCTCCCATGTCTCACGCTCACTTTCTCGGAATTCCTTTCATTTAATATGCGATAATTCTGCTTACAAGAACGAGGAGAAGGATACATACTCGGAAAGATCAGCTCGATCGTCAAAATTTGAAATGTAACCTAGCCATACGCCAAACACAAATGATACGCAGTAAGAAGACTGGTCCGGGTATTACGCGTTGGAAGATGGGAGATCACGAGGAGAAACACTTATTTTGTCCTGTTGCCTTCTATGCAATACTATCACTAACATGCAGCCCTGACATGTAACGTGTGGTTCAAGAATAATGTGGCCGTCATTGACTTGTCAGCCATGAGTCCTGGGATTCTCTGATCCTAGCATCACATCCTTACACCTATCCCTACGCCCTTCTTCCAATCTATGTACACAGCTGACGGAATTGCTGTTCGTTGGTCTCCCAAGAAGGCGTCTCTCACCCTCCGCTCCCGGTGAATCAGCGCAAGACCCGTCACCTCCAGCAGGAAGCATAACAACCGACCGTCACGAGAGTAGGCGACCGCGGCTCCGGAGTGGGCTCGCCACAACGTCGCCGGTTGAGGGGACACATGACACCCGGCAGCTCAATGGCGGCCACAATCTAATTAATGCAACTCATCTACTCCTGCCTAATCGCGTCATAACAGCAAAATTGTGTTTTCTCCGGAAACGAGGCTAGACGAGTTGTTTTCCTGCGGAAACGAGTTCACAGCTGGCCAGGAGCTGATGCCGCCCGGGCTTGTCATCGCGGCAAGACCAGCTAATTATGGTCACACGATTATTTGCTTAGGCGATGCATAACAACGAAATTGTATCGGACAATTGAAAATGGTAGCATGGTCGCGTTCTTAGATCAGAGAGCAGCAGGATACTACGGTAAGTAGAAAACGGCAGTAAATACTATACCAATGCTGTTTTCACTATAAATCAGGCACCCACGACTACCCACAGTGTTGTGCGGGAAAAAGCCTTCCATTGGAATACGGTATAATGTTTAATCGTTTCTAGGAAGCGGCTATCTCGATTTCAGCCCTCTGAAGCCACAATCTGGACACCTGCAGAAGTCGCGCGATATGTGAAAGCGGCCGTAGCGGCATAATACGATTAGCATACTAAGGAAGGCGCTACTTCCGACAAGGCAAGGCGGAGAGCGAGAAGCCGGAAAAGTCGATTTTGTTTAAAAGCAAGAACACATAGACGCTGTTGGGCCATCTACTAAAGCTTAGATCCTTTTTGATAAGGAGAAGTAGTTTGGAGGTCTAGATTCAAAAGTGTCTTCTTCAGACGGAAAGGATTGACATCCTTGTAGATGAATGTTTATGAAAAATTCATCTTTTTTCACCATCCGGTTGTGGAGGGGCATGCTTCCGATCTTAAATGTCACAAAGGCCTTCTTGGAAGCATATTTGTCCTCGCAAGGTCAATGCAGTAGCCTAATGGGGGCCCTTCGAAAGATATCTGAAACGAAAGTCGGATGTTTTGAGACCGATGACCTTTCTGGTGCTCGTTTAGAAAACACTAAAAACGAGCCCACCCTAGCGATTCTTATCACCAACTTGACCGTATTCTTTCAGCGATAGAGGTGTGCAGCGCTTAGGACTGGGAAGAAAGGAATGCAGCAGCTTGTGTATGGTTGTCATGCCGTTAAGGAGAAAGGTACGTAGCAATACTGGATCAACTAATCCTTCCTATTCCATATGTAAGGCGACTCCACATATTCGAAGAAACAATGTCCTCTGAGAAAGTCAGGAAATTACTACCTTTCGGAGAAACACTTAATGACAGAGTCTATCCGGACACTAAGAGGCTCAATTAACGCTAAACCAGGAAGCCGACATCGCGCTTCATCCTTCGTTAGAGGCCACTGAAACCAGAACCGGGTATCGCACTGATCTCTGCAAAGTGACACACCACTTGTGACGAAGCCAAAGCCTACGACGAAGATGCAAACATAATGCGGCGAAGCGGATTACAGTAGTCACAGGAAATGTCACGAGGAATCACGGGGGCCGGCCAGCTTCAGGTAAGACGCTAAGAAGGATCGGCTTATTCGCTGTGAACACGCTATTCCATGTAGACTATCTCTGCGGTTAGACACAGACACGTCTAGGAATCGTTTTGTACTGTTAAGGCGTGGATGAAGCCCTGGTTGGGGTAGGTGCTCGGTGTACGGTCGCGAAAAACTAGGCGCCGCGCAGAGGTTTCGATGAGTCACGGCAAGAGAGATTTTGGTGTAGGGGCTTCTGAAGCACCGGGAGCACAAGGCTTCAGCATGCGTGGTCGTTCCTGCAGGAGAAAACAAACTAGAAAGGAAAAATGAAGCAGAAATGGAGAAAAATGTGATACGGTTGTCCATTTCTCCTGAAAACTTCAGAAGAACGAGAGCACAGGTCACTGGACCAATTAGGGTGGCAATTCGATGGATTAGGATTCCACTTTATTGTGATGTTTAAACTCAACCTTTAGAGTACATCTTTAAGGATGAACAAAAGTTATCCCTTTTGTCACATTCAATGTCCATAAAAAGGTGAAGAAGAAGCTAGAGAAGAGCCAAGGGTTGAGGATAGAAGTTGTAATTTCCAAATGCCCAGAAGAAGCAATGCCATGTGAGTCAAGGTTTCCATCCTTTCATTAACTCATTTGGATGTGCTTCCGTGGCGCAATCGGTTAGCGCGTTCGGCTGTTAACCGAAAGGTTGGTGGTTCAAGCCCACCCGGGAGCGGTCTTTTTTCCTTTCATCACTAAAGAGGTGTGCGAGCTTTTTTGTCACATTTGCAACACCTAGACGTCTCAAATAGTCGTGGCGAGAACCACAGGCGCAGCAGGACAATATGTAAGGAATATTAGGTCGCGTTTTTGAGCCAAAACTGGACTAAATGTACTGAGGACAATAAAGGCACATGACTAAACTCACGATAAGACACTAATCGACTAACGCCGTGTTTCTTGAAGGCTTCCTGTGGAAATGCGTGGACTTACTACGGCGGAGCGCCGAAGCCGCTGATCGCAGGCGGAAGGGATCGCCGGGAATCGCTGGTCGCTTCCTGTTATCACAAACGGAAGGACGTGTGTCAACACTACGCAATTGACATGGTTGTTCCTGATTCTTAGTAGAAACTGATTTTTGGTAGTCAGAATTTAAGTCATTTGGGTTACAGTTCCTAAAACACTTCGAATAAGGACTAGGCTGGTCAAACAACATGAAGCAATACATATTGCTGCCGAGAGCGATTCTTGGACGCCCAGCTGCAAGGCTCGACTAGGCGAGACGTCCTCCTTCAAAGGCAGTGGTGAACCTATGATTTTGTGATGTCTTGACATCATTGGTGACCGTTATTGTTCTTGTCTTTGCACCGCCCTTTGACAAAGGCCAACGATGTCCGAACGTGTTTTCAGGTCGGGCGGGGACGAAATGGGAAAAGATTAAAAAGGAACGACGAAGGAACGCTCTACGTGGAATCCTTATATCAGAGGTACTCTGGTCAAAAACAAGCAGGCAAAAAGCGCACTTTTCCTGTCGGAGTACTTGACGCATGACGCTCGCAACTTTTCGGGATTCTGGCTGAAGCCGGAGCGAAAACTTTCCTTGGTTTACGTATGCAGTCGTACAAGGTTGCTAAAGCGAGCACTCAAGCACTGCAAGAAGGTGGAACATCGTTAGCCACGTTTTTGTACTGAGGCCTAGATCGTATAGTAATCTAACTGACGGATCTCTTAAAGAGCTAACTGGGACAGCAGGCTGGTCTTGGGTAATACAGGTCGCGTAAGCGTGCACCACAAAAAGTGTTCTGAGAAGGTTCAAAGAGTAAACATCTGGTTTCTACGAGTGTTGTTGTCCTATTACTCATCCACCTTCTCCTCGACGGTGTTTTCTGGTCTCTGGTTTCCATGCTGACTAAGGACCGCAGGTGCTTCTAGGTCCAAGTTTTCAAACTCCATACGACAATGCCGCTGGATATTGGACTGAACAACCTACAAATACCGAGAAACGCAGGACAAATAGGGCTCGAGAAAGGCTTGAAAAGCCGAAAATTTGTAACTTACGGTTCCCTCTTTATTTGTAGGAAATTACAGCTATAGATCAGTGGACAAACCTGTGAACTTTTGAGTATGGAAAATTCATACATTCTTATTTGAAAAAATGCGTAAATGTGAATCTGATAGATTCCAGAGCTTCAGCAAATCCCAAATTCCCACTTTAAAATTGAAAGCCTAAAATGGTACTGCATAGTTTTGCTCGGAATTCCCTTTGAAGACAGTCTTTGAACTCCTGTGCCCGACTATTCATCCTACACATCATTCTCCCATCCGGAAACAAAGCGCAACGCATGTCACTGCCCTCTCCTGAACCACAATAGCTTAGAATCCCAATCAATGCCGATTCATTTTAGCATCCACCCAGAGCAGGTTGATGTGAACTTGTCTGACCACTTTTTAACGCTTCAACCTCTTTAAGGTAAAAGATCCCGGAGACGTAAGAGAAGCAGGAAGAAAATTCACACTAGGAAGAAAGATCCTACCTCGAGGTAGTGGCGCGCGAACTGTCGTCTTCGCTGTGCAGCGGACTGGGCCCGGGGCGGCGCACTCTCGAAGGAGGTCGCGCGGCGGCCGCCTTCAGGAATCGACGCTGGCGGCGGAGCTGCTGACGACGATGATGGGCGTCCGTCGAATGTCACCTGAAGAGAGCAAGATTGGATTCTGTTTACGCCACGGGCCATGGTGTTAATTAGGCCCGGTGTGGTCGGTGCATGGACCAGGGGAACGCGAATGTGCACGCGGCTTTGTTTACGGAGATGAGGGAGGGACCGTGAGTGAAAGGAGGAAATTGACGGGCGTTAGAAGAGGGAGGAATTGGTGTGGGTTCTGAGGAAACTGGGAGCGAAGGTCGATGTTAACTGAAGGGTAGAGAGAGAGAGTGGAACGTCCTCACGCTTTTCTCTGGCTCAGATTACGGTATACAAGCAGGAATCAATCACCGATAACAGTCATAATGTGAACCTTAGCGAGAGTGTTCTGGGCGACACAGTACGCTACAGGAATGACGCCATAACACCACATTTTTGAGCTACCCTAGTGCGTTACCCCGCATGCCACGGATACCGTATCAGGTATCGGATTTGGATTGGGTATAGTATAAAGCCTGAAATATGGACCTTGGCGAGTGTATTCTGGGCGGTCAAAGCTTTCAAAAAAATTTTCCATTCCAAGTTTCACCATCTCTTTCAAGACAAACTACACAGCCAAAGATATCCCATATCTCCGAGGACGACGCAACTACTCCGGAAGTGCGGAAAAAATATATTTTTGCCGCCATAGAGCCGGAAAGTGCGCCTTTTACCATGCTGTTTAACGACTAAAGATGTAAAAACATCCTCAGTGACATTTAAACCTATGCGTGAACTTTGGGAATCTTCTTTATCCGACAATCTTTTAAAGCGCCGCCGCTAAGTAGCATATGACGATTATGGGAAAACTCTAACGTGCGTATGGAAAAAGAAAACAAAAAGGAAAACCCTAGAAAGAAAACCATCAAAAACTGGAATCCACCTGTATCTTAGGAGCTATTTTTGAAATTAGGCAAATATTCCGGAGAGGCTTCATGAATTGATCATGAGGATTACCTCGAATCTGGACTCGAATCTCAAAAAAGCCGATTCAAAACAGAGCTTGACCCTTTTCTGGTTCTCAAGAAGGAAGACAAGCAGAACATGGATCAGTGGTGCTATGAACATTCGAATTATTCGGTGCTTGCTTGCTCCGTTTCCAGAACCATCTCCTACAGGACGTTCAACCTTCCTGTAGAACATTTCGATGGACCCTCTTTCGCCCTCTCTGTTGACACGCTCCACCAAATAAGTCCACAAGCCGAGCTCCCACTCTACAATACAAAACAAAGCGCCTCGGGACCCACATTCGGGCGAACTCTCCATCTGTGTACCCCTGGGAAAGCGACACCACAAACGAACGTGCGAAGATTCATTTCTTCCGGCTGGAAGGGCAGGTGGCGCGCGAGAGATTGGAGCACGATCGCGTTCTCAGCCTCTAATCCAACGCCACCCCTGCGCGATTAATTATTCAACGAAACGCGCATTTCTAGTGAACTCCGCTGACGTCGGCCGAACTCGCCGAGACCAGCGCGGCTCAGAGTCTGTCGGCGGGTGAATGATGGCCGGTAATCAGGCGGAAAAAGGCAGCGCAAAAACAAGGACCACTCCATTCATGGCTTGGGGAAGCGGTTGAGAGTGAGAGGAACATAAGCACGGAGTAGCAATAAGCTAATAGGAAGCCGGATTAGCTGGGAAATGAGGTGCCCTTCTCCCTGAGCTTTCCCTTTTACGTCCATGAAACAACGTAAGGTAGTGATTCTAGGCACAAAAAATGTGTTCGGTGTGCTGAGAACACTTTTAGGTACAACTACAATTTGCTCTGAGTAATGAACTGGAAGGCGGAAGAGAGCTGCCAAGGAAGGAAACTGCCCACATAAGGCTCTGTGCTCGTTGTGGAACCGAGTGTGGTTCCATAGCTGCCCCTGCCCCTCCCCCTGGTTATTTATGTGTACAGGTGTGCAGAGAGTGGACTAATAGAACGCATGCAGCAATGTATTCCTCTTTAAACACCGGTCAATTTAAAAAAATATCCAATTTTTAAACTTATTCAAATAGAGGCTTTAGACGCCGCTGTGGATTTGCATTATCCGCATTCTCCGACACTACGGTCACCTTCAAGAAGCGCGTAGTCACATTTGCAGTCAAGGATCCGTGTCAAGCACCTCAGCCGGATATAACGAGCTATTCGGAGAAAAAGGCGTTTTGCCGTGGTTGACTGACAGATGTCGAGTTCATGAATGGGTCTCGGCACAACTTTTCAATTAGCAATAAAGGCGGATTGACGACCGTACCCAACTGAAAAGGGGCGACGCGTCTGGAAAACTGTTTTGAAACCATAGAACCGGAAAGACGCCTGTTCAGTTGCCGCTAGGTTGTGGTTTTGTGAATAAGCCAAAGTGGGAAATACAAATGGAATTCCCAAGGATACGTAGGAGCGTTGTTTTCAGCGCTGTGAGAACCCCGACCTCTCGTTATCAACTAGAAGACATTCGATGGTACTTTAAAGGGGAAACTTGAAAAGAGAGCGGCACATGACTAGAATAAGAACGGATAAAGACATCAGGAATGTATGCGCCAAACAAAAATCGGCTCAACCCGAATCGAGGAAGGGATTTTATCCTACGGCATTCGAACAGACGAGATTGTTGAAGAAACTAGCGGCTTAGAAACACTGCTCATCGACTCTATAATCTCTAGAAGATTTCCCGTCGAGAATAAGCCGAAGTGACAATACGGAGGGATACGTAGGAATTCCCAAGTATACGTAGGAAAGTTGTTTTCACCACTGTGAGCAGGAAAGTTACCAAATTATAAATCCTTAAAATGCCAAAATCCCAGGCGAACTCTACAAGTCCTCATGTCACATAGCAAACTTGTAGTGCTTTCTAAAGGGACAATGTATACCTATGATTTTAAGAATGCACCCCTCCCCTTTTAGCTTCGATTTTTAAAAAATATCAACCGTGAGCGGTCATCTGCGATGGAAAGTATCAGCTTCAAAGTTTGAGCTTGAGTTTGGAAGAGTGTTTGGAAGAGTCGGTTGTTAGTGCTCCGTTCAGAGGAGGCTCGGAAATGAAATAATGAGAGCCTTAATGGACTAGCCGCTTAAAACACATTATTTATGCTTTCTACGACACATATCCCCATGGAGCTTTAATTCAGCGATCCATCGGAGAGCCGGAGCATCCACAGACGCTCTCAGGCCCTAGAAGCCGACCTCCGTAAACAGAATATTCCCGCGCGGAACCCTCCCCCTCGCGCGAAGGACGGTGCGATTGCGTCACGCCGCGATCGGAGATAAGCGGTCTCCGAGAGGTCGAAGGTGTGCCGCGGCGGCAACTCCTACTCCTCTAATGAATAATCAAACGCGCGTGCAGCGAAGCCCATATCCGGTGGTGTCGACGACGACGTCCGGAGCGTCGTCGGCACGCCCTCGGGCGCGGAGGATGCGAAGCTAATTGGAACAGCAGGCTACTGACTCAACGCTTACCGCGAGAGGGAAGTGGCGCGGTGGAGATTAGAAGCCGCGTAGATGGATCCGTGATAGGGACGCCGAGGCGTGGAGAAGGATTAGGCGGAGAAGAAGTAGAATGTAAAGAAAAGAGATGCGGAGATTAGGAACGTAAGGAAGCCTTCTTGGGCATGGTTGAACTGTGCTGACCCAGCACTAGCACATCAGTCCCATCGCAATGCAGAAAAGCTGTCTTAGTAGTTAATCCGGACTCACGTTCCTTTCTGCAGCTTTCTGCACGGGATACCCGAGCAGCTTCCTTTAATTTTAAGTGTTGGAGTTTAGAATCCCATTATCAGTGCTCAGAAGCAATCTGTGGGAAACGTGTGGAAAAGTGTGGGGAACGCATTGTCTCTGGGACAGTATAAACGCTGTTGATGTATGTAAGTTCCACGTACATGGTTTCCAGAGAACGCTGACCATAGTGATGAAAAACAAGCGAAAAAACTCAATGTTTGTACTCTGATCCATTGAGTTAGTCTCCCTGTTCCAAAAAGAGGATTTTCTCACAAAAGGAAAGACATCAGCCGGTACGAGGTGCAAGATAGATACTCAGGAGACATGTGCCTACTCCTAGCACTATACATAAATCAACTCTTGCTAAGTCGTCTCACGATAAGGAAGTCCGAAACGTCCTCAACACGGCACACGGTTTCCACCGTTTGATCTTGGCGCACTTGCACTTTATCTCCGATTTCCATGCCAGCTCCTTCAGATGATCCTCCTTCGCACTAATAGCGCGGAGAATTAATCCCGCGACTAGCTCGGAGTACATACGAAATTAAACTTCTTTAAATACAGAGGGAAAGGTCACGAGGTCTGGAGTCGTTCCACGGCGGAACTCAAACCACGGGTGCAAATCCAAATGTGCAATTAGAGGAACCGGTGACTCGGCGCAAGAAGGTCGAGACGGGGAGTACAGCCGGGCGTACCCATACTACCCTTATATTGGCTCGAGTTTGAGGGCTTGTAAGAGGGACCATGACCAATGAAGATAACCTACATTTTGTGGCCACTTCTGCCAGTTAATATCTACACCATAACATGGCCTTTGCTCTAGGACTGAGCGAGATGAAGCGCTTAATTTTGGGACAACGATCCAATTTCTCCAAGCGTTTAATCCAAATGAAATTCTCCTCTTTTCACCCTATTAGTAGAAGGCCTCTATTCGAGAAAGGATGCTCCCTAGAAACTGTAAGAATCTTCGCTTCTCGTCCATCAGCCCCATTACAGGGTAGATCAGAGCACACAAAAGATTATCCCGACGTCTAAACCGTCAAAGCTTCTAAGAGCCCTGAGAACGTGAGTAGAGAGCTCCTTAACATTGACGTAGGCGCTTTTCATCATGACTCACGCTTCCCCTTATCAAAAGAACCTGCTTATGACTCTTGGAACCGCTAATTAGCTTGATTGTTTCTCGCCGTTAGTCAGCCAACAATCCGCCTAATATCCAAAGTCTCTGTCGCCACAGAATCCAGACGCAGATGAGAACACACACAGAGTCACAAAAGCCGAAAAGGGGTCGCCCATCATACCCCATTCCTATCCATTTTCTACGTGACTTGCCCATCTCTGTCTTCGCATTAGAGCGACACGCGAAGCGGAAATCGATGCGCCGCGCGGGGGTGCCGGAGGAATGGCGAAGAAGACGCCCTTAAGCGGTGTGCGGCCGCCGGGCAATTCATCTCGTAAAATTTGAGGAGATCGACCGTTTTATCGAGTGAATTGATGGAGAGATTAACACCGAAGGCGACAAGGACAACATGTGTCAGATGCTACTTCTGTAGCTTGGTAATGGGAGGTTCAAAGCTTTATATTCTACTTGAGAAAGCGTAGTGCGAAAGATTTTGGATGTCAAGATTCTTAAGGCTAACGCCCATCTTAACTTAAGATGGGCGTTAGTACATGACCTTCGTGCTTTGAGCCAATCGGTCTTCTAAGAAGGAACATGATAGCGTCAAAGCTCGCAGTGGCTTGCTTAAGATCAGATGATCGATGAGGTGTAACGCCTACCAAAGCAGGGATTAGCACTTGGACTCTTGGCGGTATATCTTGACCTCTCGAGATTAGCTTTCAAGATACGTGCATCCAAAAGCTGTATATTCGCAAAATTAGAACCGGCCATTTTCCCTCATTCGTCAGTCGCTCCAGAGCAGAATTACAACTGCTGCCTGGGAATGACTGTTTTGATTAAAAACGTTCGGAATTTCAGCTATTCCAGGAATTGGCATGTGACATGACGTTATGTGCTAATTGGAAAAGAAAGGGATTCGCAGACGGGCGGTGTTTGTGGTAAACAAGGAGCGGGAAACAAAGGCTGGCTAGAATGAGCAAAGGAAAAGCTGAATAGCGTAAGGATAATCAAGCAAAGTAATGATGCGAAAATGCGACACATTCTTAAAACAAACGCTCTGAACAGTGTAGCGAACGGCCCTAAAAACATAGCTCAACCATAGTACTCTCCGACATAAGTTAATGGTTCGTCTTGGTCGTGTCCTCTAATTAATTCTACTCAACCTTCCCTTTTACAGCCTTTGATGCTTTCCTGGAACGTATTGTACTCCTAATAAGATCCAACGACCTATATGAAGAAGTCAGCAAATGGTTCAGAAGATGACTACATAGTTCAGCCTGACGCGATTTAAGTCACTGTGATGTTCGCTTTTTGCAGCTACTTCAGCTCGCGGATGTCTCTTACGATCTCTACGAAGGATAGGTTGAGAGTCCAGATCTGCAGAATGCAGCCGCAAGCCACCTTTGATATAACATTACATGCGCGGTTAAGCCTACCCTAAATAACTCAATGAGGTGAAGATCAAGTAAACCCAGAATAAGCTACTAGGCATGTAGCTGTCAAAGGTTTCATTGTTATTTCTTCAGGAAAAGGGCGACTTCCGGCTGGCATTAAGCTGACATAATTTGTGCGCTCACCCCAGAAATACGAAAGTGATCGGTAAAACAATCAAAGCAAAAGAAGGGAACACCGGAAATTCAGAGAAGTAGTCACTTCTAACTCCTTAAAACTCTCGGTACAGGATAAGAACGACGGCCATTTGGCAAAACTACCAAGGATAACAATGGAGCCTGGCGTCGACCTTGACATTTGCGAACTCAATCCCACACGACTTCCCCACTCTCCTACGCACGTGCTTCATGCAATCTCCTCTTGACGCTCGTCGCATGCCATGTCGTTATTCTTGTTTTGCAGCGCCAGCTCCCCCACCCAGAATTAGGTTCCCGATGACGAAGGATGCGGCTGGCACCGCGTTGCACCCGTCAAGTTATTTGCGGACTCGTTAATTAATCTTCTTGTCGCGAGATGGCCGATGAAGACGATGAAGCAGCATGCGGACTTTGGCCGACTTTTAATTATGAAACACGTGCACGTGTCCCGCGTGGGAAGCCGTGAGAGCGAGTCCAAAGTCGAGAGGGGGCATGGAGTGGATGTATTTTTGGGTGGAGAAGGTCTTCGGAGTCGATATTTGAAGGGATGCTCCTGGGGGGAGATCAGTTTAAGATCTGGAACGTTTGTCGGTTCTTATGACTATGACCCGAGCGGGGGAGGGACAAGAACAATGGGGAGTGAGTTCTCAAAAGGAAAATGGAACCCGGAACCTGACCCGAAAGCCGGAACCTTTCCCACATAAGGAACCAGACGTGTTGAAAATTGCAGGCTAACTGGCAATAAGTGCCATCTTTCGACGTACTTGCAAAAGGACGAGGGGAACAGTCAGTTCTGGAGATGGTGCTGCATTATAGGAAGCCAGTGATGTTCCTACTGATACCCGCCGTTTACTGCTTCTTTTAGCGTGCCCTCAGCGAAGAAAGGAGGATGTTGTGTGAAATTTGAAACCTAATACTCACCTGACTGTTGGAGCCATGTGTGGAAACAAATATGACGTGTAAACACGGGATAAATTCACTGCTCAACTTCTTATGTTTTAGTTTGACACCAAAGGTGATCGGTGCTAAAGAGATATAGACCAGAATACTGGCCAGCAGCCCGATCTCCAAACATCCTCTCCAGATTATCTTCGTTTTCGCGCAACTCTAGCACTTTGTCAAACTAAACTGGATTGGCTGAAGCAAAAACGTGAAAACGCACTTTAACTTTGTGAATGAATCCTACAATTTGAAAAGATGCTCCTCCACCACTGTGACGAAGTGTGCATCTCGAGGGATTTGCGCCGAGGGAGAAATCGGTCAGAAACCGGTGAGAAACGCCGTCGCCCACGTGGTGATGATGTAAACAACTTTTAAAAACCGCTCACGGTTAAAGGCCATGCCACTTAGCAAAGCTCGTAATGGATCACTCGGGAAATTTGCAATATGGTTCAATAGAAAATGTTTCATAAGATCCTTAAGCTCTAGGAGTGGCCTTGAACGGACCTTAAAGATATCCACTTTAGTTTTGAACTTGAAACCTAATACAGCACTGTATGTCCTTTCAATGTTTCTAGGAATGTAGCCGTGTAGACAGGAGTAGAAAGAAGCATAATTAATAACATTAACCTAGAGAAAGCTCGGTACATTCCAACAAAGGCAAATGTCGAACTAATACATATGTAGAGTGCAGCGGCGATAATTACATATTTTTTCCTTCTTTTGCACCTTGTGAGAATGCCTAGTATGGAATTCTATGAACCCCTCTTAAGGTCATTGGCCCAATGTTATGCTAATGTAAAGAAAAGAAGATAAAACGAGAATTAAGATGGATCCATGAAGATTTGATGAAGCAAGATTTAGAGGGAGATCAAGAAAAACGTGAGTGGTTCTTTCAAGCGTGCAACTTTTAATCCAGTTGAAAACTGTTTGGACGCCTGTGACAAAGATACACTTATTCTGATAGTCTAAGAAGCAATAAGGCGACCTTTGAACCTGTCCAACTCCGTCGTAGCACAAACCCGTTTGCCCAGCCCTAGCCAAACATTGGCAGTCCGTGGTCGAACAGTACAAAGATCGCCTAAAAGTGGTCCTTTCTGCGTTCTCCGATCACAATTCCCCTTCAGAAGGACCCAAATGACATTACACCGCCAACAAAGACACCTTCCAAAAAAGCGCCCTCTTCCGCCCGTTGATAAGTGCGTCGCGGCTGGTCCCACTCTCAAAAAGTCAAAATGGATTCCCACGAGAACGCTTCGATCGGATTATTGTGGAATCAAATGAAATTTATGTCTACTCGCGTGCACCGCGGGTCCCGCGCGGAAGAAGCGAGAAAGGCACCGACACGTGCACGTGAGTCACCACTTAAGGAGAGGCGTTGATTAGAACCGCGCGCGCAGTAATCCTCCAAGGTCGGGAGACGCTCCCGCGGGGAGCGTTCCGGCCCCCTCCCCCTCGCCTCCTTCCGCCGCCCCCTCGTCGTTGCAGGACGCCGGCGGCCGAGAGGACTAATATAAATGAGGCGAGCAGAAGGGCGCTGGTGGCAAATGGCCGGGAACACAACTGGCAGAGCTGCCGGCGGCGGCGCGCCTGAGGGAGTTTTCAGGAGGGGGAGGAGGTGGAGGCGATAATCGATATGTGAGGGTGGCGGCTCTGGAGCGCCGTCCGGCAGTCCACGTCGTTTGGTGATTGCCAAAAACAAAAAACGGGCGTGCGGGGACGGAAATTGCGCGCGGCGAGACCCCGGGGAGCGCGCGAGCGGAGCGGTTTATGAGGCGCGGCGCCAAAAAAGCGCTAAGTGACAGAGGAACGACGCTATGCGCCAAGGATGGAACGTGTCAAGTGGGGGCCGTAGATGGGTTTGATGGGTTCGAGGAGGGTGGGGCATGGAGAGAGTCACAAAGATCAGTTTTGTAGAGGACTGGTCTTTTCTCCGATGACATGATAGAGAAAGGATAAAATCCCTGGATATGCTGCTGAACCCTCGTCTTCATTACCTACTTAAACCAAAGTGGACTTGTGTTTCCTAATGCGATTATGAACGATAGTAAAGCATTAATGCATGTGGTTGCAAACAATATTGTAATTCATAGAGGGCGGACATAACGTTAACGACTCTGTGACTAACCATGCTCGTTGCATTTTGGATCTGATTCATGCTGGACTTTGAAGAGCTCGTTTCCTAGCCCACACAATTGCTCAAGTTCCACCGTAATACTGCCACTGTATGGTACAGTCCTTCCTTATTAAGCAGAGGTAGTATCTTCTGCTAAGAAAGGGAACTCCTCCTAAAGTCAAGCTGTCCGGAGAAGGCCATAACTGTCTCAGCACATCTCTGCGGAACTATAAACTTCTTAAACAATTGAGCTAATACTACCGTAATACTTCCACCGTATAGTCCGGATGGTACGCTCTTTTGCTATTAAGAGAAGGTTACTACCTCTTCTTCTAAGCAAGGGAATACATCCTAAAGTCATTTAAGTTGTCCGGAGAGGACCAATGTTTTGGTAATTCTCGCAGCACACCTCTGTGGAACTATAAACTTCTCAAACCTTTGTAAAAATCTCTATGAATTTAATCCATTAACAGCGTTTACGTACTGAAAAGGCACCGCCATAGTTCAGTGGCCGCTTTTTTGGCTACTTGTGGTCGTTCAGCCCTTTTTGGTTTCGCATAACCCATGCTTGTGAGACGTGCTCAAGGAAACGCGACAAAAGAACACCCTGTATCCAGGGACAGCAACATGGCGCCAGCAGTATCCATGGACGTCATTTGCGCCCTAGTGATCATAAAAACGTGCAAAGAATGTGGCACTTTGTGCGTAGTTGTCGGAGATGTATCAAAACATCGACATGATGGAACGCGAGAAACATATATCCTTATCCCTGTTCATAGCTGGAAATTCGGACTTCCAGAAGACAGAATCTAAGGTCTGCGTCGTATAGTTGCCGTAGCCTAAACACGTCGAGGTTAGGAGTGGGCAGCGTTTGAGGAAAGACTGTCCTAATCCAAAGCCTGAACTTCATAAACGAAGATTCGGGTCAATCATCGGTCTTGGAGATCCACTTAGAAACGATAGGCATTGGAGCTAATATCACAGAAGATCGTTTACATAAAACAGGAGGATGCGGAGCTTTGCTCTGCTACCATGTGAGCCTCTAATAGCGAACCATGTTGTTATGATACCCTTTTATTTTGCTTTACCTGAATGGCAACCTTTCAACAATCTGCCACCCATTTAAAAGACCTAAGCTGTTTGTCTTCATCTGACACCCTAATCCAGGGCACTGAATCACGCCGTTATTGTCCGCCAATCCGAAGCATTGAAACGAGGCGATTTCAAAAGTGCCGTCCAAACAGATCCATCCGGTTTCTTAGATCTCAGCATCACAAGCTAAGAGTGTTTTTACATTAGTTTCTGATCTCTAGATTCATGTCAAGTATCCTTCACAAAGGGACAAACTAATTTAAAAAACGTAATTACGGATATTAGCCTTTTGAAGGGTGGCGTCACAGGAAAGGGCTTGATTCAATCTGGACAAAAGTGAGCAGCACGAGTCGAGTGGAGCGGAAAAAATGCGGACGTATGAAATATTTAAAGAGGAATGTCGGAGCAGCAAGAAGAAGGTGAAAAAGTCTGCTGGACAATGATAGATGATTCGAGGGCGGTGGGTCGCTTAATCTTGAAGCTCTTATCGCTCCTGACATCTGTGAAAGTTATGACAAGCGGAGCAGGAAGCAAGATGCAGGACAGGATAACACTTGGCACTTTTTAACACCGGAATTTCTTATTTTTTCAAGTAGTAAATGTCTTGCAATCTTTAGGGTCATGGGGTCGATATTTTCGATGATCAGAATCTTCGGAACAGTGGCAATTTAATGTCAAGAAGATGGTTTTAAATTATTTTTGGTAGACTTTATGATATCGTCAGAACACAAGTTAGCTAGTGGCAAAAAGTTAGCTATCTTTTATCAAAAAAAAAGGATTTGCCGCCAGCAGGGGTCGAACCTGCGACCTTGGGCTTATTAGACCCACGCTCTAACCGACTGAGCTATGGCGGCACACTTCTGCGCAAACTCAGATCAGTATCTAACAACTGGTTGCTGATGACCCACTCCATCCATAAATTCACCTCTCGGAATAGAGCTGATCTGATGATCTCAGAACAAAATAAGCATTACAGGCGACCTATCAAAACACTGCCGTCAGGATCCGCACCGGGGATCATTTCCTGCAAATTCGCATTTCTACTTCTCTCCAGCTTTGTCCCATTAATTTCCGTGACCGATTGAACTTCTCTCCAGTGGAACCTCTCCATCGGCCAGCTGTTCCCAACACGACATAGATCATTCCATTCCGATTGCAAGCACAGAAGAACGTCGATCAAAGAAGAGAGCGGGTGGAGGAGTTTCGGAGAAAGTCAACCAAGAAAACATCGAAACGGACGCGGGTGTACGCATTTGGAGCCAAAAATATGCCTTCTAAGCACGCGAGATGAATAGGAAAGGGTTCTTAGAGGATGCGGGAACGTCAACAGGTGGGGTGGATGTCCAGAAATGGCTCAGAAGCAAACCCACGATGCACTTCCTCCTGCTGCAGCTAGGGTCGCGTTTCAAACTACATTAAAAATTACTCTATAGATGAAATTTTCCAGGAATGCGGTAATGCGGAAGTGCATCGGCGTTGCACCCTTATCCGTCCTTTCTGCATCGTCAGATCCGTGCATCGATCCGTCTGAGAAGGCATTTGAGCAATCTGCTTAAGAGGCCCACTCATAAGCCCTGATTGACGTTAAAGATGGTGAGTTTGCCTTTGAAACGAAGGGATCTTGCCTCATAAGCTGACATACCGTGCTAATCCGTCCAGAATCCAAGTAAAAACGATCAAAGGACTGCGTATTCTAGGAACTTACTTCTTATCCAGTTGGTCCCCTCTATTGCAGATGACGAACTGATTTCTGTTACGACCTTCTAGGGGCGGTAGCTGTACTGTAGAGGTTTTGGCGGTACTGCAACCTTTTGCAATATTGCAAATAACATAAAAATACAAGCAACAAACAAGATAGCTATCAAACCCGCCTGCGCAAGCTCTTGAGCTTTACGAGCTCTGTAATGAAGCATAAAACCCTTACATGTGCATTAAAGGATTCTATAGAGATTTCCCCACACGTCAAGCTGCCTGGATCGCTGCAGTTTAATGGAAGTATCCGCAAATGACGGGTGCAAAGGTGTTTACTTCATACGGATCCTCTCCTACTCCTGCCCACGGCAATTCTATTGCAAGATTTACAATCAGCTCGTCTTCTTGATATACCGGATATCCTACTTGCCTATGGAAGCAATCCGAACTAATGGAAATTGCATTCTTGGAGCGGATTCGGATAGAGAAGCGGATGGTCGATATCGTAAAAATAGAAAATCTATTCAAGGCTGGTTGTCTTATCCATTTAATACCTAGATGCCTGAAAAGGATAGTCAAAGGAAGAGCTCTTTGAATACCGTAGGTGCGATACTTTCTAAACTCCCAAACGGAACCACAATTGATTATACTTTTATGAAAGAAACCAATCATATCATCGTAAATAAGCGAAGACCTACGTTCTAAGTCAGCTGTAAACAGGAATGATGTAGGACAGGGAAAAAGCAGTAAGAAATCCTACAACGACAACAATAGAGAAGTGCTCTTTGCCACATGGTCACTAATTTCTAATTTCACAGGCCTTTCGTGTCCTTGTGAACAGAGGCATGTACACAGCCAAGATCAGTCCAAGGATTTTATGCTTGTTTTCTCGAACCCGAAATGGTCATTGAAGATTCACGACTTTTCGAAACGCCATCCACGAGGATAAACAACGCACTAGGGTCGCCCGAATGATTGAATTCCTGCAACGCGTCCCCGGGGCCTTCGGAGAGGCGGCACTGCTAGAATGCATCTGTTTGCACAGACTAAAAATAGAGCTCCAAGGAGGATAGGGTCCAGTAAGAGAGGGGAGTCCAGGAAGTTGCAAGACAGAGGCTTTGGTCAAGCAGGTACAGCCAAAAGACCAACCTTTCGGCCAAGGCGACAGTGCGTTTCGTCAGAGATGGCGCGGCGGAGCGCTCCACTGGACAGAGTGGCCTCCGAGCAGGAAGAGGAGGAAGTGGAGGCGGACTTTTTCTTTTGTCGACGGCGACGCATCTCTTCCACATCGTTGTCGCTGAGCAGCTCGGCGAGCCGGAGCATCGACCGACTGAGGATTCTGCTGGCGAGCCGACCGTTCGGAGTTCTGTGCGCGGCAGGTGCGCCACTACCGGCGAACTGTGGGAAGGTCTGGAATAGGTGAAGATTGAGGATATGGTGACAAAGATCTGGAACGCGATCATTCAATCAGAAATTGCTAGCTCGAAGATGTGAAAAGATCCCTCAAGAGGTTTGGCCTCCCTCGCCCAGCTCTTCCACTCCCACCACAACTTCGCTGATCAAACTTGATACTTTACCCAATTATGGACTACAAAGATAGCTACAACTACGACCACAGCTGAATACAGCGAACTTCAGGTTGTCCCATTATGTTAGGCTTTTACTATCACGCTCTCCTACTCCTGAAGAACTTCCCACATGAAGTTTATAGTACATATAAGACGGACTACTCATGACCGCCCCCACCCCACCAGACATAACGAACCTTCACGCGACAACCTGAAAGTTACCAAGTAGGACGGGAGCGCGAGGCGAAGAGCAAAGAAATGCACTCTCGACAACAAGCCATTTCTCTTAGGTTATGACCTGCTTCCAAACACAAAAACACAGCCGAAAAATACCGGAAAACGACGACTACGGTGTAATTTCCAATTTTCGGCCAAACTTCAACTGTCGCAACCGTAATTAAGCAGCGACCAGCACAGAGCGTCGTTATTAATAACACGCCAGATTGGTCACGCACCAGTGAACAGCTTTCTGTCCAGGCCAGCTTCTGCCACAGAGCAACTTTGCATTTTGCACGGGAAGGCGTTTCAAAAACAGTTTGTTTTGAAGGTAAGGTTTCTTCAAAGGTGTGGGAATGTTTCCGCAAAGGGAAGAGGATACATTGGCTAGAAGAAGGTTTTCATTCTCTTAAAGCGCTGTTTTACTTGGGGAATCTGAGCGTCTCAGATGCATCTTCTAGGACCTCAAATGATAGGATCCTGTAGTGAATATTTGTCTTTTCGGCAGCTAACATTGACCTAGAGTGATCAAGACGTCCGAAGATCACGAAAAAACGTGATTTAATGGTGGGAATTTAATTTTAAAACACATAAAAACAGTATAGAGAATGGTTACTCTGAATCATGCCAGGATGCTTTGTGGATATCGAACTTCCAAATGCTAGAATTCTTCAGTCCTTGGGTATTCTATGTCATACCCTCATTCTACCTTGAAGAAACCATAGATCAAACGCAATATTTGTGTCCAAAACACCCACAAATGTTTCCTGTAACTCTTTCAATCAAATTTACACTCCCTGTTTTTGTGTAACTCAAGCTCATTGGCAGCACCCTTAGAAGAACCATAGGGAGACTTGGACCAACGCGATCCGCGAAAAGGACACACTTAAACGAGAAATCGATGGCATCGACGACCATCAGGCAAAGTAAAAACATTACAACAAATAACAACTCGCTCGCCCCCTCAGCCGCCTCGCGCACCGCCTGTCTTAGTCACGCGAGGGAGGAACAGGTTCACATCATCATCGCCGCTCGAGACGCCGCTCTCGTCGGCCGAACCGTTCTACGGAGTCGCAACCTTGAAAAGGACATCACGAACATCGCCGGAGGAGGTGTTGCAGGAGTTTTGATTTTGTGACCTCACCGAACTCAACGGGTTCCGAGGTTAAGGGGCTCCCGCACGTCTGCTGAGGCAATCGGCAAAGTAGGAACGTTGAAGAGGGAGCAAGAACCAGGAAGTAGTTCGGATAATGGAGAACGGGTTCGTTCTCCTCAGTGGTTGACTCGAAACGGTCCATCGCAATGCAGGACGGCAACAGGGGAGCAGTAGAGTTGACATACGTCAGAGGAACGTTCATTTCGTAGAGCTGGGATATTAAAAAAAACTGAAGCCGTTGAACGTCTTTCGCATTCGAAGTTTTCTGATGATAACAAAATACAGCACAGTAACACTATTACCGCATCGTGGATGTGTCACTGTATTGTAGCGTCGCTACTCACTTCACACATCCCACAACCAAAACACAAATGTTGGCCTCCACCATTCCCCGTCACTCTCGACCATGGACCGCGTCCCGACCCTGTTCATCAACGCCGTGCTCCACTGCCTGGACTCCGAATCCCTTGCTGCCCCTCGACTTCTGGCTCGACGTACCTGGAGCTCCGTGGCAGAAGAACACCACAAGAAAAGGAAGGAGTATTGTTTTTGCTTGAGCTTTCAGGACAAGTACCAGGTTTCCATCCAGGAAAAGGGAAAATATCGAAATTTCACGCTAGACCAATGGCTGAGAAGTGGCATGACTTATTCTAGAGTAAGAGAAGTGTGTATCTCAAGTTTCCAATGGACACACACCCCATATCGGACTTTCGAAGAAGCTCTGCAGTGTTTTCGTAAAATGGCACCTTGCTTGAACGGCCTCAAAGAAATTACCGTTTCAATTCCACTGGAAGGCGAAAACGAGAAATTCGATTTCCTCTGGAAGCGCCCTTGCCATACTTTAAACTACAAAACTTACTCTATTTTTTTCGGAAACACCAATGTCATCAGATGGCACCTTGAGAACAACGACAGCTTGAAACGAATAAGCACTTATCTCTTCTCCTACGACGAGGTTATTGATCTGCTCCCTCTGTGCGCCGAAAAACGTATCACTTGGAGGATGCGATTTACTCTTACACCACGCAGGTTGGAAAGTTTGAAAACTTGGCAAGGAGATGCGCAATGGGATGATATCTACCCAGAACTACCCGCAAATGCTCTTACTAGGCTCCCCCAGCCGGAACAAGGAAGCGCTTTCTGGGAGGACGATCACATACGAAAGGAGTTCGTGTGGACGTCCTCAATTATTGACTCTTCCATCACCATCACATGGAAATGAATAATTCTTGTTATGTCTACAACTTACTTTATAAAACATTATCGTTTATATACATTTGCCCAATGCGTCTTCCATGCCAAAAGTAAACGGCTTCATCAGCTCATGACTTTTTCCGCCATACGATACGTAACTTGTCGGTATCCGGAAGTTTCACTATGACCGCTTTAAAGCATCAAACCATCTAACGCTCTCACAATCCCAAATTTGTCTTAATAAATGGATGTTGTGACGGAACGCACACTAAGCCGAGCATTTAACTCGACATTGTTGAAGAGAAACTTCAGCGAAAAGGACAGGTTTTTTGAACAGTAGAGTTTACATACTTCAGAAGAAGTTCAGCGCTTCAGTAGTTCTCAGATATTGAAAAACTAAAGGCTTCGCTTTCGAAGTATTCTTATGATACCAAAATAGAGCACAGTAACACTTGGCTCGCATGTATTGTAGTGTGTATGTATTGTATGTGTCAAATTGAATGTGTCGCGTGTATTGTAGCGTCGCTACTCACTTCACACATCCCACAACCAAAACACAAATGTTGGCCTCCACCATTCCCCGTCACTCTCGACCATGGACCGCGTCCCGACCCTGTTCATCAACGCCGTGCTCCACTGCCTGGACTCGGAATCCCTCTCCGCCCCTCGGTTTCTCGCTCACCGTACCTGGAGCTCCCTGGCAGAAGAGTGCCGTCAGAAGAGGAAGAACTATATTTTACGGTTGGGCAGTCATTCTGAGGACTACCAGTTGTTTGTGGAACAAGAAGTGAAATATCAATATTTGACACCAGAGGAATGGCTACGGAGTGACAAGACTCATTTCAGAGTGAGAAAAGTGAGTGTCTACGGCTTCGCCCGGCCAAGCATCCCATACTGGACTTTCGAAAAAGCTCTGCAGTGGTCTTGTAAAATGGTACCTTACTTGAACGGCCTCAAAGAAATTGCCGTTTCGATTCCACTGGAAGGCGAAAACGAGAAATTGGATTTCCTCTGGAAGCGACCTTGCCATACGTTACAACACTATACTTTTGTCACAAACACCAGTCTCCTCAGATGGCACCTCGAGAACAACGACAGGTTGAAACGTATAAGTAGTTATCTGTTCTACTACGACGAGGTTACTGATCTGCTCCCTCTGTGCGCCGAGAAAAGTGTCACTTGGAGGATGCGATTTACTCTTACACCACGCAGGTTGGAAAGTTTGAAAACTTGGCAAGGAGATGCGCAATGGGATAGGTTTTACCCAAAGCTACCCGCGAACGATCTTTTTTCGTCGTTCCAGCCGAAACAAGGAAGTGCTTTCTACGAAGACGAACACATACGAAAGGAGTTCGTATGGACTTCACGCCAAGAGGCATATCTCACCATCACATGGAAATGACTAATTCTTACCGGATAAAATACTTATGTCCACAACTTACTTTATGAAGCATTATCGTTTATATCCGGGGCACCATACATTTGTCCAGTTCGTCTTCCATGAACACCTTGTCCATTACCGAAAGTAAACTTCAGCAGCTCGACACTTTTTCCGCCATTACGGTGCGTTACTTAGCCATTACGATACCGAAAAGGTATCCGGAAGTTTCACTATGAGCGCTTTAAGGCATTAAACCATCTTACACAGACTCACAATCAGCTAAAAAACAAATTTGTCCTAATCCGGAAATGGATGTTGTGACGGAACGCGTACTAAGCATTTAACTCGACATTGTTGAGGAGAAACTTCAGCAAAAAAAAACAAGGACAGGTTTTCTGAAATTCCTCCTCGACAGGCAATCTGCTGCGTGATTAGTTAGGCAGACGGCGACATTCTTATGTGGAAAGAAACAGGGAAAGAAATTGTGCCGAAATTGTGCTTTGTTTCCGGACAATTTTGTGAGAAGAGCACAAAACAACTAGCAAGCTTGCACGTAGAAGCCCGGTTCAGAAGTACTTTGAATAATATCATTGTCAATCTATCAATATCATTGAAAAAACGAGCAAAAATGCTAAAAATGAGAAAGACTAATTTTGGCATGATATAACGATGTTGTTATATATTTACAGTGCTCCTAGAAATCCAGATACTTTACTGTGTGATCCGCATGCGAAATAAGATTTAATCACGTCTTCTGCTTCTCATAGAGATACTTCGTATGCATCTACTCATGTGTATCTGCTTGCTTATCGCACGAACACATTTCCTATCCCCTGGTTTAAGAGGTGAATTCCGCTAAGACAGGATAAGTCTTCGCTACTCCACTTAACAGAACTCCTTCTGCTCCTACGTGGAACTTTCATCCAAATGTGCGTTAGAGATAAACAACCATAGGCGCTAATACACGGTTTCGTGTAATTTCTCCGCTGATTGTGCCTTAATCTCCATGACCTATCGTCAACCGGGGTTTTAAGACGCCGCGAAGAGGAAGTTCTTCGCGGGATCGGAGATTCTACGCGCCGATAGAGGACAATTCTCAAGTACGCAACCTTCCTAATGCCTTTGGAACCCCGCGAACGGAGTGATTTATGACAAAAAACGTGTTTTGGTTCAGAAAAAAACGGAGGAGAGTTGCTGTTCAAGGGCACAGAAAATACGAAAGGTGAATGGTCCACAAATATGGAAAATTAAAAGCGGAAACAAGAGGCTTACTGTCCAAAACCGATGATGCAAATAAGTGAAACGCACATGCCAAATTATGAAACAGAATGGACTCTCTACGGGGATTGTTGAAGTATCAGAATAATAGGTGTTTTTGGTTCTTCAAACCCTATATTCTAAGACTGTAACTTGCCCTCAAACTTCAAAAGGCATCAAAACGAAGCAGCACAAAGAAGGTGATCCCATTAATGGTTCTGTAAATCAACCACGTTAGTTTGCAGCCACTGCTTCAGATTTTCTCATCTCCCAGTCTCATCTCCCCTTCGCTTCCTTTTTCTGCGTTGCACTAACGCGTTTTAAACCGCTCGAACACCACATTAAACTGTTTATGACCATCTGCTCATGTGCTCATCATGTGGCTGACTCACAGTTATTCCGCTCCAGTCCGTGAAAACAAGGCCTTCAAGACTCTATTAGAGTGGACCTATCCCTTATCCTTCCTCGCTCCAGAGAACATTCTAATTGAGCATCTTTTCTGATCTCACGTGCCCCACTTTTTGACCACACGCTCGCCACCACGCTTTCGGTCTTAAACCGAAACTCGCGCCATTGTTCGTCCACGGCGACCCACAACATTTTTCGCGCACATGTGTCACATCGACGACGAGCTCGGTAATTGAAGGCCATCTTAAACATCGCCCTGAACATTCGCGCACTTTGCCCCCGAAGCGCAGAGAACTTCCGCGACCCTCAATACCGCGCCAAGAGGCCGATCTGCCGCGGGAGAGAGTTGCGAGGGAGGATGGCGGAAAGGGGAAGGATGGGGCTGGAGAAGTGGCCCAGTTAATGCATTGTGGCGGAGAATGTTCAATGAGGCAGGATTGGGCGTGAGAAGAATAAAAATAGAAAATGTGGAAATCTGGAGGTGACGTAGGACTGGAAAGAGCTGGAAGTTAAAAAAGGAAGCGCTTGGGTTTATTTTTGTGCTTTGATAAGTTGAAGGACAGCGCGACTATCGAGGGCGGGTCTTCTCTTTGTTACCAATACCGTACTCTAGGGGATTAGTGCTGTAGCTCACACAGATACTCCTTGACTCACCCCTCTTTTCACAGCTTTGATGGGACACTAAAAAGAGACTTCTCAGAAGATCAAGACTGGACCTCCGCTGCATGTGCATGTTTCCGGCATGATCGATAGCAACACCGCCTTAAGACAAATCGGGTAAAACATGACATTGCACGAAATAAGGAAATAGCGGCTCAATATTAGGAATGGTGTTGAATAAGGACCGTGCGTCAAATGAAGATAAACAACGCTGATTCACCAGACGGCACATCAACAAAATGATATCGTTTTCAGCCAATATTCGCCACTCGCAGTGCGGTAAACAGGGATCGAAACAACAGAAGTATGTAGGGTAAAGGTGATGAACCAATCCATTGCCTTGACGGAGTTGAATCCCCTGTGATGCCTCGCCAACCATCATGGAAGACTCCACCCCTAACATAGCAAAATTTAACATAACAAAACTATGTTAAATAGAGAAGAATCTCATTCATATCTTCCCAGCGGAGTTGCCAAACCTTATAATGCAAAAAATTGACATTTTTTCTTACAGCACAGCGAACGCGCTAAACACAAATGTCTTCGTTGCGGCTCTACCACAATCAGGATTGTTGTTTAGAGCAGAAGGCTCTTCCAACGCACTTTATATGCCCTTATACAACCCTTCCTTACATTTTACGCGCTCCGGAGTGTCGTGAATGATACCTCCCACGCACAACAAGGAGTGCCTAATCCAACTGATGTTTCTCGTACCAAATGTCACCGCCTTAATTCCTGCCACATGGAATTAGCCACTCACTTCATCAGGTAAGCGAACATGATGATTCTCACGTTCTCCGCGGAATTCTTCCGCGCACACCTCGGATCTTGATCAAAAGAGTTAACCCTGGATCGGACTCAAAGTACGAGAAGCTCGGAAACACGTTTTGTTGATCTAGGGAAGCATGTGTTTTGTCGCCAAAGAACATAAACCAAAAGAAGAAAGCCCGCTAACTACAGTAATCCGGATGGCTTTATCCTATTCTCCAACCCAGAGATTTGGAACGAAGAGTCAGAACATCAGAAGAAGAGCAAAATAGAGGAACCAAGAAGTGGAAGATTGTATCGTTTAGAAGAAGAAGGTAAAAGTCACCAACGCCGTGTTTTCCTGCTTCACTGTTGTTTTCATATTTGTCGTCGTATCGTTACATCGGCCTCCCCCAAACTGTAAATAATATATGTTTTTCACATTTCTACCGCTGAAGATCGAAACGTTGCCGTTTTTGATCTACAGCAAAGTACGGAAAGGGGCGACATTTACACCACTGACTAGGCTTAAGAAGCTGCTGATCTCGAACGTAACCAGAGCATTACTCATAGGAACACTTTCACAAAAACACCACTTTAAGCAATTAAATCTAACCGATGAACCGCCTCTTATGGCGCGCAGTAAAACATAATCGATGCCTACCTTGTCGTATTATGATAATGAGCACATGACACGACAGATATGACCGAAAAAGCAAATTTTCCTGGAAGAAGCGCCGACTCGGGACAGGTTTTGAAAACACTTCGGCGACCTTTGCATGGAACAGAGAACCGAGGTGGAGGAAATGCGGGGGAGACGCCCACCACCCGCCTTCCTAAGGAACACGAAAAATGATAGATGAGGGGTAATTGGTCATGGAGAAAGATTCTAAGATTTTTTATGGAAACCTGTTATTTGATTAGCGTTTTTTTCTTGTTACAGTAGACGGCTGATGTTCCATTTGAGAGCGCTTCTGAATGTTTTATAGAGCAGCACATGAGGAAATAAGCCGTATAATAAAATTTTGAAAAAGCTACAAAATCCCAATGAATCAAGTTCAGGTCGTGTAACAAATAGGGTACAGTACAGTTCGAGAAAGAAATCAAAAATGTTTTGACGAGAGTGGGATTCGAACCCACGCCTCCGAAGAGACTGGTGCCTTAAACCAGCGCCTTAGACCGCTCGGCCATCTCGCCATGAGTATTCCTCGCTGTAGTTTCCCTAACAACACAAATGTGAACTATGAAGTGTGAACCTTTCTTTTAACCGAGGAAAAAGGACATTATTGAAGCAGTTTTGAGGCTCTCTTATTGCTGATACGCGTCGAGACCTATACGTTCTGTGAGTCTCAACACGATCAGCTCCACTAGCTTCAATTCTATGGTTTGCGACGGTAAATCGCAATTACATAAATCACCATCCATAAAAGGAACCCCGCTCTGATGCAACCCTCACTTCCGACGATTGACCCACTTCATCCTGCGCGGACAATGTTTCAAGAGAAAAAAAGAGGCGCTAATCGTGGCTGGAGCACGTGACTGACAGTAAGATCGGCGTCGATTCTAAACGGCGACAAAGAGACTCGCGGCGGACAGACACTGGACACGTCTCCCAGACAAGTGCGCGAGACGAGTTGCGAAAGTAAAAGGGAAGTAGAACGGACGGAGGTGGTCGAGGCGGCGGTGGTGAGTGGAAATGACTATAATTCGTGTGGGGGCGTTGGTGGCAATTCTGCGATATGCTGATGAAGGATGCTCAAGTTGGAGGGGAAAGCAACTCTTAAAATTCAGTCAGCGTTGAACAAAAGTTGGTTGGGAATGACGACATGCTGATCACCAAAGATGTTGAAAACTGCTTCTAAGATCTCCTCAAAAATGTATCCGATTAGAACAAAAGACTGTGTTGGGTCTGAAGGGTTATATATGTCCAAATCTTTTGCTACAGCAGAGTGAATCCGTTCTTGTGGACGTCCTTCTATGGAATCGGAGACCAGAATCTGGAGAGGAAGCTTGGAGATCAAGTGATCAAGGAAGTAGTTTCACTAACGACGTATGGAGTTATTTAGGTCACTTCGCTAAACGTTTTGAACGCGCCCAGCAACCAAGATGCGACATCTCGGTTCTCCTGAGCTCAAGTTGAGAGAACACATGTGGGAGTGCACACCGTTATTGTATATATTAAGCTTGATTCATTAATGCATTTATCTACAAAAGAGCTTGTGGGATCCAGGACGGAAGTGCGGAATGACATTTCAAAGGCCTTTTGATGTTTGACGTCCGTTGTAATCTTTCGGCGGACATAAAATACAGATCGAGTGAACAGCGATCACAACCATTAGAAACAGAAGAAGATTTAAGAGGGGGGAGGATATGGCTTGCGATCAAATGTTCAAATTAGGTTCGATCTCAGGATGAATAGTCGTGATTGTGATCTTTGACGCCGACGCACAAGCGTCCCACTTTTCCGACATGGTAGACGCTATACTTCACGTACCACGTTGTCGTAATCTAGTAAACTGATGAGATTGTGACAGTAAGATCCACGTGGTCCATCTATATGACAGGTGGACAAGCGAGCAGAAGGTTAGCGAGTTAAGTAACACACCCACGGAAATCTGCGCATCTTCTTTTTTGCGAGGTTTAAAACGGATTCCTGATCTCCTAATGAAAAAAATCAGCGAGAAACACATCTCGATAAAAGGACCTACATATGTTCTCCAGGTTCTTTAATCCCTGGATTAGTCACAAAAGGTGAACTAAATTGATTTCGTAGTCCTCACAATCGAATACCCAGAAGCAGTTAACTCGATTAGGGTACGATTTACTTAAGATCAAATCAATCTTCAAAGAAAGCACAATGCACCTTTTAAATCGGACATAATATCATTACAGGCCTCACCACAAAAATAACTCAATTCCCACAACAAAGTTCATGCACAGTTCAATCGGAAACGTCGATTCTTCCGCCCTCGCCCCAACGCACTTCGGACCCGATCTACCGTAGTCGAAAAAGCAACAGCCGACTGTGACCGCGTTCGCATTCTTACACCCTCATTCGGAGCACCGTACCGCCTTTTTTCGCGAACCCCGCCACGTTCGGCTGCCCACCTCCGCGCGATTAATCTTCGCTTCAGCTCCATAAATCACTTTTTGCAAGTGCAACTTTACCTTGCAGCACAGTGTCACCTCCCACTTCATGGACGAGTACCTGCCTGCAAGTCGCATCTCGACGGATCTTGAGTGGGAGAGCGCGGGAGGACCTCCCACATTCGTAGTAGGGCAGACGGACGATGTCTGATGCGTTAGGAACGAGGCCTGATCAATTAATCAACGAAACATCGACGGCGCCACTCCGGTTTTGCTCCTTTTTTGAAGCCAGAAAAACGGTCTTCTGGTGCATTTTTTCGAGAGGAATGCGGGTGCGCAGGAAGTGTGGAAGAATCGAACAAATTGCGGTGACCTTCGCCGGGACGTTTATTTTCGCATTAGCGCGTAAGCGTGGAAAATAACTACGTGGATCGTGTCTCGCTGAGATTCGGTGACTTTTGGGAGATCAGGTCTCCAGTTGCATGCAAGGAGCTAATTTGGACCAATATCAGTACGAGTGACGCCGTGAAAAGGTATTCTTCAAGGTTAAGGGGGTGGTTGAGCATTTGTCAGTATGGTGTCTTAAGCATACAAGCTCGACTAAAGCGATGTTTTAGAGTAATCGTTAGAAATCGAATCTTAACCGGTTTTGACAGTTTTATCAATACTGTATTGCAGTTATATAGGCTACGGTAGTTTAGCTCGACTTTTCTATTTGAGTAATGAGGATGCGGTAGAAGAAAATAAAAGTGGGCACTAAACAGGGCACTATCGCAGCTTTCGAATCCTCGAAGATGGCGGAAAATGCTTGTGCCCTGAGCAGGTGCTGAAACAAAAACTTGCTTCGTATACACCTTAGCTTTTACACCTGGCGTCGAACGGCTTTGATTTGTGTGCTCACTTGATTGCTCTGATCTTTGGATTTGAGGGAAGCACATTTGAGTTTATGGGTTTCTGAAGTCACATCAAGCATGCATCCTTGTACAAACGCCGCTTCATAAGAATCTGCCTCAACCCTGATGTTAAAAAACAAAAATAAGACAAGCTCCGGATAAGAAGGTATTTCGCCTCAAATCTGCAGCGTTCCAGCTTTCCCTGTTCACGTGCATCTACGCACCTTCAAACGGGAAGTGTTCCATACGCAACAAAGTTACAAAAGGTCCACAGTTCAAGGTCTTCGAGGGTCTCTTCCTAGTACATTGTACTTTGACAGTAACAGGTCACATGATTGTTGGAGAAGTTGATATGTTACGTCAGTCCCTACTCCGCTTACTTTTAGCAGTGGATAAGTCAGCTCCACAGACTAGATACCTCTTGTGGACATTAATCGAAGTCAATGCGGAATGAAAATGTGGTTACAAACCCATTAGTCGCGCAAAACACAACGCACACACGGAAGTTATCACAAAGGGCAACGATCTCGCGTATCTCAACAGGCGACAAGGAGGATGTCGTAGAGGAATTCATCATTTCCATCTGAAAATTTCGCAGATCCGCCCACAACTACCGACTCCAATGTTCGACCTATCAACTCGCAACTATTTTGAAACCCGTTCTCCGTGTTTTTCACTCATCTCCGCTCCACACGTACTCATGCACTTTCCCTGTGTCGTCGCCTGACTGAAGGCCACTTTATTGCTTTAAAACTGCATAGCGATATGTATGTACAGGGAGAATTTACAGTACGAAGAGGCGCAACACGTCCAGCTTCTGAAAGGTATCTTTGGTTCGTGGACAAACGATCTCGTTCTTCTCGTTCGTCAGCTCGTTTATCGCGTTCTGGCCGTAAACGAAGCCATTGGGTAGCATCATAGGGATGTTGTCCTCGTCGATCTTTTCGCCAGTGTGAGCGCAGATGAGCCTGAAGTGTGAGAAGTGATCATTTAAAGGCGGTTCAACCGGCTTTTCAGGATTTAAAGCAACGATATATCTATTGGAAGCACAATTGGGAAGTTTGATTTGACCTACAGAGGTATCGAGGGCGCGGAGTAGTCATTAACAGTAAAGAGCTGCCTCAGAGCTGCCAAACTCACTTCCTACAAGAACCTACCTGGACTGAGTACTGTGTCGGATCGGTAATCCTGTGGCCAGATCGTACACATCAGGATGACAAACGCTACACTTGCACTTCGAGTCGTTCGACCTCTTGCAGCAAGGCGTCTTCAAAGCGGCTATCCCCGTTTGGAGACACGTGCTGAAGGCGGACTGTTTACTCAGCTAAAAGAGGAGTTTATGAAGAACGTAGAGGCTTGTTGGCCGACCTGGAACACTTTAGCGCTCTCCTGCCTGAACTTCTCAATGAGGGTGTTCCACCGTTCCTGACCATACAGCTTCTTGTACGCTTTTATGGTCGTATTCTTCCCTGAGCCGAGAAGACCCATGAGTTGAAGGATTGTTCTCTTGTTCCATTGGTCTCGGTCCAGGGGACTGAAGAATTTTCGGACCTAAATTGGGTGATTTAAGATCGGAAATGAATGAGAAGTAGCTTTGAAAGCTGTAGGAATGTTGCCCTCTTCAATTATCAGCTGATCGACAGATTCTTTCATAGAGGAAATACACTCACCCACTTGACGGCATCGAGTCTCCGGTCGTCGCGAATCATCTCGATGCACTCCTGCATCCGCACCTGCATCTCGAAGTCACTCTGAATGCGCCTCAACTTAGAGCGATTGTCGAAGATCCAGTCGAGGCAGGGTTTCAGATTCCGCTGCCTCAACGCGTCCTCCACTCGCTGCATCTCCTTGTAAACATGGTCTTCGGAAACGTCTTGGATGCGGGACGCCTCGGCCAACATGTTCGCCGTCTCAAACATGCCTGTCCTGTAGAGGTGGTCGATGATCATACGGTCGATGCGCTCCTTCCGAAACGCACCCACCTCCGGCTGAATCTTCGCATTCTCTGCCTCCACAAAGTAGCTGAGGCGCCGCTGCAAGTTCTCGGCAATGGCGTGCTCCTCCTCGACCGAGCGTCTCAGATTCTCGTTGATCTCCTTGAGACGCTCGATGCTAGCCGGAATGTAGTGGGAGATGCTCGAAGCGGGGATTCGATCGTTGTTTTTGGGCAATTTCGCGTCGATCGCGCTATACACGGTGGCGTACCGGTGGTTGAGTTTGTCGATCTCCTTCTGCGTGGAGCGGAAGCGCTTGTTCAGCACCTCATACGGTATCTTCAACGTCGCGTACTCGAGCGCCTTCACCTCGTTTGCTGTGCGTTCGTTGTCCTCGCGGATATGGCTGTCGTCCTTGAAGGGCCCCAGAGGACCCATCGGAAGCACAGCGAACAGACCTGGCTTCATCACCATCGTCGTCGCCGAACTATGAAGAAGAGGCGATTGGAGCGACGACGCGTGGAGGCAAGGCGACGCGCGTTCTGATCAATAACATCCCACCCAGGGCGGTGGGTGGGCTCATCGACGACGCACTTTTCGCAAAGTTTGGGTTTCTACTAAGTCTGTCTAGGAGCGCTAGACCCGGGTGTGCTGCAGGACAAAGTTTATTTCTTAAAAACGGGCCCAAGGGACCAACAACACCCACAACTTCAAAAACAATGTACATTCGGCCGAACGCCGGGGTACTGTAGCCGGCACATCGGGAGCCGGGACTCGTCCTATCCCATGACGAGTTTGATCAGGATGACCATGATATTGATCGCAATCAATGGAACTGAAATGGACGTATTAAAAGAGGCACAGCTTCAAGGTCGAGAAAGTATATCCTTATAGCGACAGGAAGCGATAGATTCCATTGGATGAATTGGATGAACGTATATATAGATATCAATGCTGCTTTTCAAGATGAAAGACCATAAATGGAAGCGAAAAAGGGTGAAAAACAGGATGGAAAACGTTATCAGATTGCGGGACCTGGCTAAACTCATCTAAACATGTGGAAGCTTCCATATTGAAGAAGATTAGCGGGTGCACATTCAGAACAACGAGAAAATATCGCATCCTAGGGCCCCAGAAGGATAAACAAAAGAAGAATGACATACTTCGCATTACGGTCTGAACGGCCACCACTAGGTTCACAAGTTGCATCTTCACGGAACTCTCCTGGTTGTCGAACGAGCTGTACTGGTTGTTCTTCATAATCTGAACAACTGCTCGTTAGCTGAGAGAAGATTAGAACTATCACAAACCTTGTTGAGAACGCGTTCTCTGTTGACGATAGCCAGGCCATTTACGACCAGCAGACTCGCTTCAAGAAGGCCGTAGAATGACAGCATCTAAAAGAATAAGCAGTTGGTCAAGCAAAGAAGCTTATCATCACGATCAGCATGCTGCCGTACTCTGCGGTTAGTCACATTTTAATGCAGTACACCTTAAGGGATCACTTAAAAACACCACCGAGAAAGTACACGAAAACAATACGGCCATACTGCAGTTTTTATAGGTCTGACCATTAGGTTAGATTCACAGCAGGTGAAAGACCTCGAATCACAGATAACACCAGAAAAACAGTGCCAGCAAAAAGACATGAAAATTGCGGAGCAACGAACAAAGTTCCATAAAGTAGGACTGAAGTTCCACGAACTTCTTACGAACCGAAACAGATCGCCGCCAGTTCCAACGAGAAACTCCAACTCAAAAGAGCGGAACCGAACGTACGAACTCTATTAAACCAGCTTTTGAAGGCTGTACATTTCAAGGTTTCTTCTTTAATTCCAATTTCAAACCTTCATGATTCTGATTCATTAGCTTCGTTGGCACTATCTGAGTAGCCAAGCCGTTTGTCACACATCTGAAAGGATACAATCCAAAGAAGAAACACATAATGTAGATGTACCCAGAATGTCCTTCCCTGACAAATAACGCTCGGGTTACTGTGGGTTAGCGGTACACGGCTTTTCGTTTTCTCGTAGCCGCGTTTGGTTTGCGTCCTTTTCCTCCTAAAAATGTCGGTCACCTCGCATATTCCCGCTATTGAGCTGGTTTCTGAGAACCTTTTCGACCATTCCAAAATCTTAAAGACCGAGATCGATGCGTTCCTCGACAACTTTGAGCGCAACGACCGCCACAAGGAGTTCGACGGCATCATCCGCTCTAGTCATATTGTTCGTAAATCTTTGCTCAGCCTGTCGCCTCTTTCAATTGCGTTTTCCAGTTGTATGAAGCAGTCGAAACCCCGGTGGAAGCTCTGCTCGAGAACAACTCGAACATCGGTGACTTGATCTCCGAGGTCAATAAGACCACCGAGCGCATTTTGGACTACGCGAAGCCGCGCATTTCGGACGTAAGAATGCCTTCAGTTTAGCGTTCTACGGTCAAAATTTAGGAGTACAACGATTACATAAAGAACATCCACCTGAGTCAGACGGACATCGTGCGCGTCGTAGAGCACGAGCTCGCTAAAATGTCCTCCGAGCGCGCCGTCGAGATTAAACCCCTGAAAGCCGTCGAAGAAGCGCCTGAAGAGAGCGAAACCTTTTAAGCGTGTCGTTGTAAATAAAATGCCCAGCTTTTATCGTGTTCTATCCCCTCGAGTTTACCGCTCCACTGTATCCATTTCTTCCTTCATGACCAGTGATAAAACGTGTAGTATTTTCCAGGGTATACCATGGCGAAGAAGCGCTCTTCGCTGAAGCACAACCGTCCGGGCAAAGATGGCAAGAAGCCCGAGCTCAACAAGTGCAAGCGGACCACTTCCGCCAACAACAGGCAAAAGCTGAACACCGGTAACCATTCGTTGAATCCAAGTAAGCCGCCCTTCTTGATATTTGAGATGACCCTAGTCTGCTTTAGACCGCCCAAGAACCGGGTCCAACATGCGGTCCAAGGCAACGATCAACCGGCTGCTCATGTACAAGAACTTCAAGGCCATCCGGTAAGCGACTTCTCCAATCTCCTTTGGGCCTAACGGTCTTTCTGGAACTTCCATGTAATAATCATTAGGAGTGGGAGACGGGACTAGGCAAGGAGGACTCCTTGCATCGAATCTGCGTATTTTTGTCGGTTCAGAAAACAACAATTTTAAGCCATGCATTTCAAGATATATTATATCCTTATTTTCAGCGACAAGAAGGGAAAGATTCTCAAGGCCGCTCCGTTCCAAGGAACTCTCCAGTCCGGAACCGTCGCCCGCGTCGAGCCGAACAGAAAATGGTTCGGTAACACCCGCGTCATCGGCCAGGAGCAGCTCCAGAAGTTCCAAGAGAACCTGGGCAAAGTGCTCCACGATCCCTTCCAAGTTGTGATGAAGCAGACGAAGATGCCCATCACCCTGCTTTCCGAGAAGGCGAAGCAGCAGCGAGTACACGTCCTGGACACCGAGAGCTTCGAGTACACCTTCGGCAAGAAGGCGCTCCGCAAGAAGCCCACTCTGAAAGTGGACTCCATCGAGGCTATGCAGCAGGATGTGGAGACGCGTGGAAGCGACTACAGTACGCAGAAGGATCGCGATCTGGTGATCGACGGAGCGGATAACGACCGCAATGAGAACCCGAACCCTTTGTTCCGAGCCGGCCAGAGTAACCGTGTTTGGGGAGAGTTGTACAAGGTTAGACTATCCTGCCCATACATGTGAACAATTCCTTCTTCAGGTGATCGACTCATCGGACGTCCTCATTGAAGTTATTGACGCCCGCGACCCAATGGGAACCAGATGTCGCCACGTAGAAGAGTTCCTCCGCAAGGAGAAGCCACACAAGCACCTCATCCTCGTCATGAACAAAGTGGATCTTGTCCCGACTTGGGTGACAAAGAAGTGGCTGCAGATCCTGTCCAAGGAGCTGCCCACAGTTGTCTTCCACGCATCGATCCAGAACTCCTTCGGCAAAGGTGCCCTTATAAACTTGCTCAGGCAGTTCGCCAAGCTCCATCCCGAACGCCAGCAGGTAGGAGCTTCTAATAACCTCAAGTTTTAAACCTTCTACTTTAGGTCAGTGTTGGATTCATCGGCTACCCCAACGTTGGTAAATCGTCGATTGTCAACACGCTCAGACAGAAGAAGGTCTGTAAGACCGCCCCTATTGCCGGAGAAACCAAGGTGTGGCAGTATGTAACGCTCATGAAGAGAATCTACCTGATCGATTGTCCTGGTGTCGTCTATCCTCAAGGAGACACGGAAACGCAAACTATCTTGAAGGGAGTTGTACGTGTGGAGAACGTCAAGGACCCGGAGAACCACGTGCAAGGAGTCTTGGATCGTGTCAAGCCGGAACATCTCCAGAAGACATATGAGATTGGACCGTTCACCGATTACGACGACTTCTTGACGAAGATCGCCATCAAGTCCGGTCGTCTTCTCAAGGGAGGAGAGCCGAATATCGACGCCGTCGCCAAGTGCGTCCTGAACGACTTCCAGAGAGGACGGCTGCCCTACTACACGATTCCCCCTGGATCCGAGAGAGCCGGTCCCGACGACGAAGCACCGATCCAAGAGCTCGAGGATGATATCCAAGAAGATGCGATACCCGACGAGGAGAAGGTCAATAGCGATGACGAAGCTGAAGATGGATCCGACAATGAAGGATCGCTGACCGATCTGGAATCGAACATCAGTGGCCTGACCGACTTGGATCAAATGTCGGAGCACGAGTTCCCGGAGTACGAGGGAGCCTATGACGCTGGATTGGAGGTGGATGATGAGGACAAGGCGGACGTGAAGAAGGAGATCGGGGTGAGTTTAAGTGCCTTTAGTCCTAGTGTCTTGGAAGTGTATAGGATATAGTGAGATCGCGACAGTACTGCTCATCTTATCAAGCCTTAATCCAATTCTTTTAGACACACAAGAAGGGACGGCGCGCTAGAGGAAAGCGTGCGGGAAAAAAGCTAACAGAGAAGAAGCACCGAATGGCGGCCCAGAACGCGTTCGCGGACAACCTCAACAGCATCACCAGCAGCGACACGAAAGCGGGAACAGTGGACTTTGGCTCAAAGGTCGACAAGAAGAAGAATATGTGGAGGAAGAAGCTCGAAAAGAAGCGGAAGGTGAAGCACCAATCTTGAAGTGGCGAGATTATACCGATTGTTGATTTGTTGACTTTGTTTGTTATCCCAATGTTGTTAAAAGTCTATACCGTCAGTGTCTTGTCTTGAGGGGTCACGAAGCAGTAGGGCATGCGTCAAAGCGGCTTGGCTTATACTTATTCGTTCTGTGGGAAAAAATGAGCCAACCGTAACCGGGAATCGAAGATTAACTTGTCAGTTCTGGATGGACTTGGTCAGCTCTTGGAGCATTGATTTTGTTCCGCTTTCCAGAATCACATGGTTTATGAAGCGGCTTCTTCGAGCCACCCCTTGGAGGCGGACTCCGTCGTCTATAACTTCGTGAAACGGAAGAAGCCGCAGCTTCTCCTGGAGATGTTCGGACGGGAGCGATGTCGCGAACTCGAGAAGCGCGATGTGAGTTCTACGTTCTGTTCCCATGAAGTAGCTTCCATTTCAAGCATCTGTACGACAAGAACATGTTCTTATCAGTGCTGCAAAAGGTTACAAAGAACCGGAGGCACGCAACTAAACAGATGTCCGAGACCTTGAAGAAGATGAAGCTGGGTAGGCGATGAATTGGTAACGTGAATTAGGCGATTTTTAGAAGAAGATGAAACAGATACTGGTCAAAGTTCCAAGAATGGAGTCGTCCCTGTCGAGGGTGACAGAAAGAGGTCGAAGGCCAAGATGGCAAAGGCTGCTTCTCCAAGTAGGCGATGTGTTCCAGGATCTTCGCCCTGTAGAGTTGGATCCGTTGTAGCACATCCAAAGGATAAAATCACTGCTGAGCTAGCCATATTTGGCTATCTCCACGCGCAGCGGAAGAAGGAAGCTCTGAACATAATATTCGATGAAAAACGTCAAGAGGAGTACGGTAGGAAGGTTTCGGAGATGGGAATCTGGATGCCGTCGATACTAAGAATGTATGCCAGCTATCGTTATCATGAACTGAAGAAGCATGTGAAGGACACAATGGAGATTTGGAAGGTGGGTGAACTGAACTGTAATCAGTGTATGTAACATCATTATAGTGCCTTTTGTGTAAGACAGAAATTAAAGGAAGTGTATTCAACATCCTTCGACATGTTGGACAACATGAAAACATCCCGTGCTCATGCGTGGTAGAAGACTGCGATAAGGATTGCCGAAGCCCCTTAGCGTTGAGGACGCATCTAAATGTAAAGTTAGACCACCATATACATATGAACATTAACTTTAATTGCAGCAGATCCATGCTCTGCCTATTGGATGCCTAAGTTCGGAACAGTACTACCGCTTAGTACAGTTGGAGAAAACGTATTCCAAGAGAGCTCGGATGTTTCTGAACAAGTATTTCCCCCCTGAGGCATTTGTCGGTTTCAACGATCGCAAAGCAAAGAGACTAAGCAATTTAGAAGAATCGAAATGCAGTGAATGTGGCAAAATTATTGCGGATGAATGGTCACGTAAGAATCACGTTGCTGGCCACATCAATTTGACCTACGAATGCGTCTTCGAGGGCTGTGGCTATAGATCAGTCTCATTATCTTCGCATTTCATGGTAATACTTTTATTGATGCAATATCACCACCATTCATTATTTAGAGCTTTCATTCTACAAGAGTTCGAGACCTCAGCGAACAGCAATTATTCGAGTACAAGAAGGTGAAGGCGCATTTCAGGAAGACCATGAAGGGAATTCTGCTGAAGTACTTCCCCTACAAGATGGAGGTTCAAGAATATGAGTGTTGACCTTTGTTCTTGCTTTTGTTAATACTGTTGAAGTGTCATGTTGCTGTTCTACGCGTAAATGTTTGCACTAACAGGGCTTTGCACACAGAAAAACTTCAAGGATAGCGGAACGGAAAATCAGTCCGTAGACTGAAGTTTGATTAATTTTTTGGCCATTTTTTTTGGATTGTCCAGATAAGGACGGTTGCGGGATACAAACGGACCTGCACTTTCAGCCTGTATTTTCCTTTATGTACACCCCACCGCGTTTGTCGAGGAATCCACATGTATAATCTGTTTCGAGAGGCAAGGAGGTATGTCGCTATTTATTTTCCTACATGTGGCCAACTCTTGACTTCGAATGCACTACAAAAACGGCTCTTCTGAATAACTGCGCACACGTGCACCTGAGGCCTTGGTGGCGCAGTGTAAATATAAATATGTTTAAGATCGCCTTCGAGTGGGCTACTACGAAGAGAGCTTTGTCGTACTCGCCGACCAGCCGCTGGCCATAGGTGACCAGGAGGTCCGGAATGACGAGTAGGACTAGAGCTCCGAGGGAGACCAATCCCACCGTCTTTGTGAACTTGGCGAGCTTCTTGTATTGGTGGGATTGCCAGCCGGCTCTGTGACGTTGGGCTTTCACTATCTAAGGACGTCCGGGTCAGAAGAAGTTCATTGTGCCGAGCTCACCTGGTGGAGTTTAATACTAATGGGAATGTACAGTAAGATGCTTATGAGGACAGGTACAAGGCGTATATGGTGCACATATTCCCACACCGTCGGAAGATAGGATTGGCTACCAAAGCACATAATCGACGTGCGCGAGTCGGATTTCATTTGGAATACTAGGCAAATGACGTATGCCGCTGCGCTGAAGAGGAAGGCACCTGAAACCGATGTTTTTAGTACTCATAATACAGGTACTTGGGTACGTTAGTTTTTCAGCGGCATGAGATGTTTAGGAAAGGGTATTAGATTGCTTAAGTGGTCTTTAAGGACGTCTGCTGAACATCGGAGACAAGTGGTACTTTGCCAAATGGTCAGTTCCAGAGAGCAAGGATGCATGATTTGAGAAAGTCCCCTATAACAAAATGGTCCCTAGTAGCAGTGAACGAGCCTCGACATGGCGCTTCCCCGCTCAGTAAGATTACTGTCATGCATGTGCCTTGTTTCTTGCGTAAGAAGTGGCCAACATTGGACTTCAAATACCGTAACCCACGATTTCGGATGCTTACCGAGCGTAAGATAGATCCCAGTCCGTCTTGAGAAGATCAGTCCATGCTTAATAGGCATAAAAACTGCAAACAGTCGGTCGATAGAAACCAGAAGGGACATGATCCCAACCAGGTTATAGGCGAAGAAGAACAAAACGTTGAACGGCCTTAGGAAGCATCTGAGCGATGTTTCCGTCCCATCCTCCTCACCACGTCCAAAGATCAACAGTCTTTCAGCACCTGCGGCAATGTCGCCAAGAGATTGGACAGAATCGGCCAAGCAGAGGCCAGCGATTAGAATCAGCTCCTTCGAGGTGTTGAGGGAGCGGGAGAAGTAAACGAGAATACAGACAGGCACGTTGACGAGGACTACGATGGAACCTGGAACTTGCGTGTTTCAAAGAATAATGAATTGAGGAGGTCCTACCGACGACGACGTACATGATCATGTAGATTTCCATGTGCGCCAGCATGGTGAAAAGTGGCGGTGGAAATCTGTAAATAGTCCTCTAGGTACTACAGAACAATCAGAGTAGAAGAGCAGCGACCGTAGGCACGCAACTTGTACCTAGTCCAGTCCTATGCAAATCTTACCACGTAATGACACACTGGAAACAGTTCAGAACAGAAATTATCCACCTTAGACCGTACATTTACAAAGGACAGGCAGAGGATCTTAAGAGTTAAAGGCATGTGGGAAGAAACAAACTGAAATACATAGTTTAAGTCATGTCTCCAAACCTTTTAAAAGACCACTGGGAGTATACATAGTTTGGCGGGCGGATCTTTTGCCTTGTTTTCCCATGAGACTAAGGACACCTTTCCATTAGTTGCACCTGCCAAAGACTTTAATAATACGTACGGAAAGTTGACAGGGAAAATATCGTGTAATCAAAGGTCTCTATGATGTATATTTTATGCGGAAATGACAAACAGGTGGAACAGAAGGTCAGACAAGGGCAGACATCTAGATATTGTAAGTTCTGGGCGTAGTCTATGTTAGCTGTGGATAAAAAGTTCGGCGGACTAATTACACCCATCTAGGGAGTGCAAAAAACAGTACAGAGCTAATTTGGCGTTGTAATAGGCTAATTTGTGGTATTCTAAAGACGAAGTCCTCAAAACGTTGAACAACACGAATCGGAGCTGAATCCCTTGAAAAGATGCTATCCTTCTTCATTAAGTCAACTAACAAATGACCGCTCCTTGACACTCCAAACTTTAAAAAACAGATTAGAAAGTGTACAGATGGAAATCCGTCCATGCTGTTAAAGGGTACTGTAACAGGCGAAAACACATTTTTATCGGACAGGTTCGCGTTCTTGGAAGACGAAGCCCGGTAATTATTTGTTCGCCCGCGGAACGCCTTGTTCCCGTTATGGGAAAAGTTGCCACTGGATCCTGCCCATGAAAAGAAGTCGTGGGAGAATAAGATGTTGTGATTAGTGCGCAATATCCAATCCGTTTTCCTTTTGTTATTGTTCCTATTTCTAAGTAAAAACGGCTTTGCAATTATCAACATACTCTTTAAAGTTCAAGAGAATCAAGGGAAAACATTGGCTTTTGTTTTTTTCAAGTATTTTTAGCGCAAATTACAAAAGTAAAACAGGAAGCACAAGAAGTGAGTAGGAATATGTAGGGTAACTCCTTGCAGAAGACTTGCTAGAGCTAAATGTGTACTTTGGTGAACTCAACGTATGCAGAAGTAAGGAATTGAGGATCCTTGAACTTTGCGAGTTGCAGTACTAAAGAAAATCGGAAAAGCGGAAACATTTTCGTCTGTCATGCGCTAATGCACACATTTTCCCATTTCCAACGCGAGTGCAGTGCCAACTCTCACGTAACTGCTTACAAATCTTCTCTCCAGCACTTCCAAGTGCACAATTCTGAGAACTCCTTATGGAACCGCCAGAAAAAGTCTAGCCAGCTAAGAATAAAATAAACCTTAAACCTTAATTTCTGACGTCCATGCGTAACACAAATGTCAAACGTATGCGAATGTACGGCCAGAATGCTGGGAATGTCTTAGGTGTATGGGCGACTGAGAAAAACAGTGTGGTGTGGGAATCTCATTTGGTATCGTTGACTATCGATGACAGCTGTGTTTTACGTAGGCACATAGGGATCCGTGACATGCAGAACTGCTTGCTCACTGGCCGTTCAATTTAATTAAATGCTGCGAAACAAGTATCCGTTACCGGACAGAAGGGAACGTGCCAATGCAATTTTAGGCACTATCATGGAAGACCGGAAACCATAGATCGAGAATCTGCAGAGTGTATCTTTAAAATGGCGCAGTTGTGCCCTTATGTTTCCAGGCAAAAATCTAACATAAACAAGAAACTGTGGAAGAATGTGTCCTTCAGATTATCCGGAAGTGACTGTTGCAACGAAGTTCGAACCAGGGACCGTTCCTAGGAGCAGAGATGGACGGTTGCAGTTTTCTTCGGTTTCGGTTAACCGAAAACCGAAACTTTCGGTTAACCGAAACCGAAACCGAACCGAAACCGAAAACCGGTACAAACCAAGATCAATTTTTCATCAACGAAATCAATATTTCTCTGCTTGGCTTCAGGTCCATTCCATTTAGGTCGATTCCAGTCTCACTTTTCTGACTTATTCTGGCAATATTATGTACTTTTAAATGTGTTCTCAATGTAAATGTGTTCTTACTTTAAGACACAAATTGAAACCGAAACTAACCGAAACCGAAAGTTTCGGTTACCGGTTTCGGTTAACCGAAACCGAAACCGAAAACCGAAACCGAAAACCGGTAACCGTCCATCTCTGCCTAGGAGAAGATCTTCTCGCATTGTTATTCAGCCATCTATTCACGTTTGGCAAATGTTCCAAAATCGCACATAAGTTAAGTACTTTATTTTGCAACTCAAATTGGCTATCGTATACATTAAAGTTATCGCCAATAACGTGGCTATGTTCAATACCACAGAAATCTAAATATCAGTTATCTTGGAAATATATCCAGCTACTAGAAATCATATCCGTCCAAGACCTCTGTCATACACATCACATTCCTCGACAAAGAAGGATATTTGCTCTTTGGGTGAATGTCCATCCAACATCCGTCTTCCCATGTTACCACGAAAATCTGTGAGGCTTCAAAGATTAACACAGTGCTAGCCTGCTTTACCTCGTCTCCAAGCTCGTCCTTCTTTAGGTTGTTTGGCTCCCCTGGGCACCAGTTTGTGTAGGTTGGCGCCGAGTTGTCCGACACCCATCGAAAGTTATTTTTTTCCCAAGGGGTATTCTCTGGAATTTGGAGACCAATGATTGTGTTCGCTGTAAGTTTCGCGTTCTGTTCTGCATTCTCGATCTTCACGGGCAGTGCCCCATGCTCCGAGCAGATGTCCTTCACGGCGGATGGGTTCTCGGGTAGTTCATTCTGAAATTCAACTGGTTACCAGGACAACAGTAAAGGACGTACGAGAGAAAAAATGATCAGGCACTTCTTGAAGATCTCCAGTAAGTGAAAGTGTTTTGGACAGCAGATTATTCTGCTGTCCATTCTTGCCCTGAATATTGTTCCTTCCGGACAGCAATCACCCTTTAGTGGACAACAGAACTGATCGCCTTTCCCGTTCCGTCCAATCCGGGTCCCCTCTGGACAGCACTCTTCCTTTCCGTCCGCTTTGGTGATTAAGCGGCAGCAGCGTTTTCCGTTGAACTTCTGGCCAGGAGGACAGGTACAGTTCTGATTCTTTGTCGCTGCACACTGTTTTTCCTGTGATGGGAGATATACACTTAAATTCCGTTAAGGCGGGACTTACGACGCTGGTCAACGCGGTGCACAGTTTCGATTTCTCTTTGCATTTCTCTTCTTCTTTTATAATCTCTTGAACTGCAATTTCGGGCATCTTTAGAGCTGTTTCAGAGAGTCTGTTGTGGTTTTAGCCCTTGCTAACACACTGTGACTGATCAACTGTTTAGACTGTGACACCCATGGAGCACGTCCAGGTTAAATCGCCGTAAAAAAGGATCCGCGACCAACAAGAGAGAGTCCGGCTTGGGACGCCGCGGTTCCTTCTTCACGGCAACTTGTGAATGTGTTTCTGGCACAGTGTCACAGGACCATCAGCTTTAGCAAATAAGATTCACCCGGACCCTGGGCCGAGGATCATAAGGTATTTGATGTGCACCTTTCGATGAAAGTCTTAAAAAAACTTTTGACCCACCCGATTCGACAAGGCCATGGCATTGAAGTGCAGGAATGTTCCTTCTATCCCTTAGGAAGTAGTGTTCGGCCGTGATCTCGTTGGTTTCAATAGCTTCCATCGCTGAAAACGAAGTGAAAAGTCCACAGAATTGTGCGGAGGCATTGGTGAAGTATGAGAAGGCGAAAGCGTCTTCATGGAACGCTAATAATCCACATTCCTCTACACTCTCCGTTCTGACATCTTTCCTCTCTCCAGTGATTCTACTCTCGATGTAAGCATATCGATAGTGATCAGGATGCGCAGTAGAGGGGGTCTAAACACATCCATTAGCGTGAATGACTGCTAGAATGCTCTCACAATGGATCCAAGCAGCACTGAAAGAAAAAGCAGTCGACAAGGCTGCATGATTTGCAGAGAATATGGAGCTTCTGGTGGCACTCCCAGATCTCGGGCGGATCTATGCAATGAATGCTTCTCGATTGCTCTTGGTTACGGATGTAACCCGCTTGGATACGTCCCATTTAAGTGTGTCTTCCTCAAGCAGATATTCTAAGGGACATTAAGAACGCGCTATGCAGCCTCTCCAAAAGTGGTTGGCAACGAAATGAAAGGAGAATCAGCTTTTCATCGTCTTGATTCGAAAAAGGAATTGGCCCTCATAAGCAGAGATCCCGACTCGACTCGAAAGTCTAGCCACGAGCCGTCTTGAAGCTTGACTTTAGGCTCCGCTAAGAAATCAAGCCGGCTCGATTTGTAAACCGAGCCTCGTACATCGAGTCCCAAGTCCCGAGCCGACATAAGAAAGGCTTCAAAAGCACACTTATCGACTTCTCCGGGCCTATTTGCAGTTTTTTTGTGGTGTCACGGCGCATTTTTAACCGAGAAATTGCAAATTCGAACTTGTTTTGGTGTGAAGTAGAAATTTAACCGGAATTGGGCTTAATAACATTCTGTCCAGGTCAAATGCATTCTTCTTATTACATGTATCGCCTACGCACAAGATGATAGATGCATAAGGAACTCAAATGCACAGTAACACAAACCCCAAACAAACACAGGGTATTGAGAGCATGAAGAATCATGTGCTAGTGTTCGTTTAGTGATATTTAATGACTAAGCTACTTGCTGTGTATGTAGTGTTACTGAAAAATAATCATAGTAATAATCGTACTATGGCTCCTTCAATGCGCCATAATGATTTCAGCTGATTCTCCTTCCACTTTGTCCAGTTCCACCTGATGTGCCTCCGCGGCCTCTGCCATGCAGGCAATTTTCAGCGGTAGAGGGAAAGTATCGGTTTTCGGATGAATGTCGTACCACGATCCGTTTTCGTGTTTCAACACGAGAACCTGCGTGGATTAGAACTTCAAAGCCGAGTAAAATTCATTCTACCTCGTCTCCTAGGGTCTCGTTGTGATAGTTATTAGGCTCTCCTTCTTTCCAGTTTGTGTAGGTTGGCGCCGAGTTGTCCGAGACCCAGCGAAAGTTCTCCGATCCCCAAGTGTCATTCTCTGGAATTTGGAGGCCGATGATTGAGTTCGGTTTAAGATTCTTGTTCTGCTCTGCATTCTCGATCTTTACGGGCAGTGACCCACGCTCCACGCAGACGTTGTTTACGACAGTCTGATTCTCGGGTCGTTCCTTCTTAAGATCAGCTGGTTACAAGAAGGTAATGAGGGACTCACGAGCTCAAAAATCGCCAGGCACTTATTGAAACTCTTACGGTAGCCAAACTTCTCTGGGCAGCAGACTTCCCTTTCGTCAACTTTTTTCTGTAGTTTTGTTCCCAGTGGACAACAAGCACCCTTCACAGAGCAGCAGAACTGATCGCCTTTCCCGTTCCGTCCAATCCGGGTTCCCTCTGGACAGCACTCTTCCTTTCCATCCGCTTTGGTGATTAAGCGGCAGCAGCGTTCGCCGTTGAACATCTTGCCAGGAGGACAGGTGCAGTTCTGATTATCTGTTGCTGCACACTGTTTTTCCTATGATGGGAGAAGTAATTGCAACTGTGATGAGAGGATAGTATGGACTTACGATGCTGGTCAACGCGGGGCATAATTTTGACGTTCCTTCACATTTTCTTCCCTTTTCTACGATGTCGCGGACTATAATTCAAACAACAATAGCCACAGGAACATAAGTGGTGTAAACTTATCTCGAAATAATAAGGCAGCAGGCTGGGTATACCATATTTAATTATGAGCTCAGAATACTCACCCGATTCGATGAAGCTATTACACTTATATGCAGGAAGGTCCCTTGTATCCCTCAGGAAGTAGTGCTCGGTTTTGTTTGGGTTTGACTCAATGGCTGAAAACGAGGTGAGAACTCCACAGAATTCTCCGGAGGAGTTGGTGAAGTGTGAGAGTGCAAAAGCATGTCGATTAAACGCTAAGAATCCACAGTGCTCCCGATTCTCCGTTTTGAAGTCCTTCCTCTGTCCAGTGATTCTATTCTCGATGTACGTGTATCGGTACTGTTCAGGATTCGCAGTGAAGAGAGCCTAAACAGATCTCCTACCTACTGTAACTCTTCAACTCCTCTCACTGGAAATCCGAGGACCGCCAGCAGAATGAAAAGTAGACCGGGCCGCATGACCTTCAGGCAATCGGCAGCTTCTGGCCACGACTCCAAATACTACGCCGGGCGGAATAATGAAGGGGTTGTTCTGTCCTTCTTCTTAGCGACAGACACGAAGCGCTGAGTTACGCCACATGGTGTCCTTCACAGATAGCAACTCTAAGGCAACGCTAAGAAAGCGTTAGAGCATGTACTCTGAAGTGGTTGGCAACGAAAAGACTGGATTTTCCTTCGAATGGGTCCATTCTTCTCCAACCATCTAGATCGTATAGTATCCTTGAATCGCCAGAAAGGCGATGTCATCAAAAAGGACCAATATGCATATGTCACCATTAGGCATATGGCTATGGCGGATGGCACACGGCTACATACAACACGCATCCATATTCATGTAATGTCTTTCTTCTTAAACTTCATAAAACCTTCTTATGATAACATAGTGATAACAATTGATTGGCTCGATACTTAACTCGAGAGGTTTTGGAGAAAATGAGTCAATTCGATACTCGACTCGATTGCATTTTTTAGTCGAGTCGGCATCACTGGTATGATGTTCTGAAATTCTCATTAGAGCTCTGCATTTACAAGTTCATAGAACGATTGGCAACTCAATGTTCCGACTGGTGATTGAATGGAGTCTACCGTTCCGGGGTTAAAAGTCGTGCACCACCTCCGCCCCATAACGTTTTTTTTTCGTTCAGGATTATTTATGCATGCGGAACTGCAGTTCTTGCAGAGGCAGACGTTTTCACGCAACACAATCCCGAAGCTGGGGAATGAATGCATCGTGTGATGTGATCGTTAGCATAATTCGTGTTTCGTCAGTGTTGTCACGACATTTCAGTCGGCATTCAATTGCAATCATGCGAAAAATATGACATCGTGCTAGTAATGGTGCTTGAACAGGACCTCTAATTGGCTTGATTTCGGAGTCGAGCCTCCGTTCCCTTGGGTAGCTCCTTTCATTGGAATACAAACAAAGTATGACATTCGTTTTCCACGCAGCTGATCATCTCAAGGTTGCTTTAAAGTCGTTTACTGGAGGATGAAGTTTACGGGCAGAGCCAGAACTACTAGCTGACTGTTCTTACCGGTTAATCGTAATCAAGACTGATAAGAACGAATAAAAAATGGGCAGAAATGCATAATATATAATACAGCAAAGTCTCCTTCTTTTGTACCTGTTTATCAATGCTCAGAAATCATGTTTCCCTCATAAACTCAAACAATTTCCTTTTAGATGCTTAAAATCGGTAGGCGTAAGCGACAGTTCTTACAAACCAAGACTGAATCGCAACCGTAACCAAACAGCCCTGCTTTAGATGTCCTTGATGTGTCTGCTTATGCCTTTAGGCAATCGGAAGCAGAAATGAACCTAGAAAAGCGTAGCCAAACAGCTCTTGGATGAGCACAGGACGAGTACCGGAAAACGAATTCCATTGTTCTCACATATGTTCTCACCACCGACGATACAAAAAATGAAGTGTTCTCCACCTGTGTTTACACTTGTATCTACACTGGGTCACAGCGTGTTCTGTAATGCCATTGTTTCGGGATCAAAACAAAGGTCGACGTTATTTCCGCACAAAATGTCTCAGATTCCTGCTCTGCTTCTGCAAGTGGCGATATTTCGCCGACGCTTGAGTCTTGACCCTACGTGACAGGCACACCCCTGCAGAAGCGTCGTTAATGAATCACGGACCCTTTCCTTCCTACAGGGCCTTCCGTCATCGACTACTGCTTCTGTGACGCCACAGCTCCTCTATGCAGACACTATGGAAACCGCCTCCACGTGTCTATGTAAATAATCACCGCGGATTAATTTCGTCACTCCGTCATCTCTGATCGCCTATCGCCTTGTTTCGCCTCAGCGCCACCTCCGACGTGAGAGTCGAGCAACCGCGAAACAATGTAGTTTAAAGCGAAAATCCTAATATATTCGAACATGAGTCAGCTGAGCGTATTAACCCTCGACGACGCAGTGCACCGCCGTCAGTGCTGCCGCCGGAGCTCCCATGGACGCTCCAAAACAGTTTAATCTGGCAGTCATCGACTATGTCATTTTTTGCGGGTTCATGTGTATCTCCGTCGGTGTCGGCATCTACTATGCTGCCGTCAACAGGATACGGAAGGATGTCTTCAAGCCGGCGGTAAGTTTACCTTCTCTGCATTTATAGTTTGACTGCCTACACAAACCGTTCTTGTGTCGTCCTTGTTGTTGTTTTCCTTGAGAGCTTATCGAACATAGAGCAATGGTCACACTCCATAGATCTCACTCTAGCGTAGCCATTGATTGAGGAAGAACCTTGCATGCTGTAGTCCAAATCAGATACCTTCTGTATATCAGAGAGAAATCATTCCCTTGCCACTTTGCAGGCTCAATCCGATGACTACCTCATGGGCGGACGGAGAATGCCCTACTTCCCAGTAGCCATGTCCCTGTTGACGACGTTTCTCTCCGGAAAAGCAATCCTAGGCACTCCAGCCGAGATTTTCGACCATGGTACGCTCTCCTTCTTAGATTCTTTCAAGTAATACTTCAGGTATGCTCTGGATCATCCACTTCTCCATGTCCGCCGTCGCCTTCCTCATCTCCGGGTTCATCTTTGTCCCTATTTTCTTTCATCTCAGCACCACGTCCATCTACGAGTACCTCGAGCTCCGTTTCCATTCGGCCGTCGTGAGGAAGCTCTGCGCGGCGGTGTTCATCGCCAACAACCTCGTCTACATGGGAGTCGTGGTGTATGGTCCCGCAGTGGCGTTGAGCAGCGTCACCAGCATGCCCACCTCCTGGACCATAATCGTAGGTTCATATATAGCAACAAGACAAGGGAGGCATGAGTCCTTCTCAGTAGTTCCATACCAACATTCTTGAAAAGCCCTTTTCCACTTTATTAGTAGCCACTTAACTTGGGCCTAAAGGTCAATGCTTTCTTACCTAAAATCGAGAAATTAGAATCGAAAATCACCACTATGTTGGCGTCCTAAAAGATGACCAACACTGTACTTCCTTTCTAAACTCTGTACAGCTCGTAGGCTGCAGTAGCACCCTCTACACGACCATCGGAGGCATGAAGGCGGTCGTCTGGACAGATACCCTCCAAGCAGGAGTCATGTTCGCCGGAATGCTGGCTCTCATGGCGAAAGGCACCGTTGACGTCGGAGGACTCGGGAGGATGTTCGAAGTGGCGACAGAGAGTGGCAGAATGGCGGAGTTGTGGAGGTTCGATCCCAACCCAGCACTGGTAGGTCCTCGTGGCTTCTGGCGGCATATACATGACACTTTCAGTACATGAGCTTCTGGACATCGACCCTCGGTGCCACTTGCATCTGGCTTTCACTGTATGGCGTGAACCAGATGGCCGTGCAGAGATACTGTAGCGTGCCTACTTTGAAAGACGGTAGGTTATATAGAGCACAAGCTTCTTATAGCGGTTCTGTCTCAGCTCAAAAGGTCGTCCTCATAACCATCCCGCTCTACTTCCTCCTCTCCATGATGGTGTGCTTCATCGGTCTCCTCGTGTTGACCTACTTCTACAACTGCAACCCTCTGGAGACTGGCGAGATCACCACCTATGACCAACTTGTGGTTCTATTTGCTGCAAGAGTCGCCGGTAAGCAGAATCAGCTCCTTCAGCAAAATAATCGCGGAACTTTAGAAAAGTACCCCGGATTTCCCGGCCTTCTGCTCGCCTGTATCTTCGCCGCCACCCTGAGTACCGTATCCACTGGATACAACAGCATGGCAGCCGTGATCTACAACGACTACATCAGGCCGCACTACGGAGATGGACACGCGCTGCTGGTCAACAAAGTACTCGTGTTCCTCTCCGGACTCGTCAGCACCGCCATCGCCTTCTCCGTGGAGCCTCTAGGAGGAATCGTCCGCTCTTCCGTGGCCATCTTGGGCGCCACGAGAGGTCCCGTCGTGGGACTGTTTTTCTTGGGAGTGTTCGCAAGAAAGGTGTCCACACGCGCTACCGTAGTCAGCTTTGTTGGATCGATCGGAGTCTGCTTCTTCTTGTGGCTGTGCTCCATAGTCGAGAATCCGTACAGAGGTGAGGAGAACTTCAGCTCCATCGACACTTACATTGCCACACTTCAGACTACCACATGCCTACTAACTCTTCCGAAGAAGGTTGCCATGGTCGTCCATTCAACCTCACCCACATCCCCACTTACGACGCCTTCTACGGCCGCCCTGACACACTCTACTTCAGCCGCATCTCCCCCTTCAACTACGCATTGATCGGAATGATATTCGTGTTCTTCCCAGCGCTGCTTCTCAGCCACTGCATGCCTCCCAGAGAAGAACGATTCTCTTCTGGTCGGCGGCATTCATTGACGTTGATGGGAAGACCTTGTCTTAAGATGTAAATATGCCATAAATGATGTTGTTATGTGCTTCGGGAAGAACAGTACTGGAGAAGTCTGAAAGTCATCAGCAAAGCACAACCAATCTAACTCAACTGGTTACGGTAGCCGCTGAAGCACATTACCTCCCGTCCAGGAAGATCAAAGATTACCTGCATCGAGAAGATGGTGACGCGCCGGCTTTCTTAACTGCTGATGGGAAACGGCGCCTCGTCCAACATCAGCCTGGCTCGAAGTCAACTTGTAAACACCAATGACTCAGTCAGTCCAACAGAATCCACAGCCCGATGCGTTCTTTGGAAACTTTATAAAGAACATGTACAGTGGTGCAAGAAAACGTATAAACAAGAAGAAAAAGCAAAGGTTCCCGAAACAGAAGCAGGAATGACCAAAATAACACAAATTAAAAGAAAGGGGCACTTCACAGAACTATTTGCGCCGATACTGCTCCGGCTTGCATGGCGCCTTCCGAAGGACCGCGCCTCTTGGATGGGCATGTCGTTTTGGGCAATTGTTCTGTTGCTGCTGTGGATGTTGCGGCTGCGGATATCCAGGGTACGAAGGATTCGGGACCAAAGGCCCGCGCATGGGCACATTCCACGGGTGATGCACATAAGCAGGTCGCACCGGGGGGAAGCCATTGATCGGAAGATTGGGGATCAACGGCGCTCGATGGTGGACATGCATCGGTGGATAAGCGCCGTACAACGGTCGCGCATCAAAGTCACGACGAAATGCCGCCATAAATCTCCGCATTGACGCTTCGGAATCAAACGACGATCCGTTCTGCGGAGGGGGAACATTGAAACCAAAGTGTGGGGGCATGGGAGGCAAGGGAAGACGATGCGGTAATGCCGGGTAGTTATGTTGGCGGGGCTTCTTCGAGGCTTCAGCAGCTCTACGGAGATTGGCTTCGAAAGCATCGACCTCCCTGAAGCCAAACGAATAAGTCATTCAAGAAGTAGTTTGTAGGTACTCACATCGCAGCTACGGACTTGGGCCGTTCCACATAACCATAGCCCTCCAGAAGGTTCGAAGAATGCCGCTTCGCTGTGTCAGGTTTCTTGTCGCCACATTGCCCGGAACGGTTCTCAACGGCAGGCTTGGCACATTCGGGCTAAAATCACGGTTTTAATATGGGTATTTCATTGCGTTAGAAGATCTTGACAAGCTGTTAAAGAGGCCGCTGTTTCGGCAAGAACATGAAGAAGTGTTACCTTTGTTTCTCCCGCGTTATGAGAAGTGGTGCCGCCGTCGCCAAGTACCACTGTGTTCTAAAAAGCTAGCAGTACAGAAAAGGCAATAAAATCGTAAAATTTACCGGCTCCTTGAAGACGTCGTCTTCCTCCTGCTGCACCACAGGCTTATCGGGACTATTGAAGAAATCCGCCATCATGTCATGAATGTTGAACTTCGAGGTCGATGCTTCTTGCAGCGTGACAGCCAGCTCTGCTGCTAAACACCACTTGGTAATTTCACGACTGTAAACACACGAACCGTTGCAGGCTTCATTCTCCTCGTCGCTCAGAATCTCGCCTTCCTCGAGCTCTCGGGCAGGCGGCTTCTCTCTGGCATTGGGGTTCATGACGCTCGACGCCATATCCGGTTAGAACTGAAAAGACGGAAGAAGTACAGAGAGCCGTGAGGCACTTAAGGGCGAGTGTTGAAGGAGGTTTTGAGCGCCGTATCTTTCCATGTTAACGTCGAATGCTGGCTCAAACAACAGTCCTTCGATGTGGCAATAAGGATCGAGCGCACCTGCACTGCACGGACAACATTCGGAGCGAGACCCTTCGAACAATGGCGCGTGAGTAATAAATATCCAAAACCCGCACTACAGTGATGCTCCTCGTAAGATGGTGATGCGCGAACAGGGCGAGCGAGCGTCGTGAGTGTTAAGAAACGAGACAGAACTGGAAAGGTACAAGTGGAAAGAGGCCAAAATTTAGTGGTTTAGGAACGCGCTGGAATAAAGCCAACAGACTCATAGTCTTTGGAAGGAGGAAGACAAGAAGGGAAAGAACGAAATCTGGGAGGCTCTTCACCTTCGAACTCATCTATGGAGGAACGTTCCAGCGGACGTTATTTCCGCTGCTCCTCGTAAGAACTAGCGACGACAGTTATATGCGAACAAGCGAACGAGTGCCGTTAGGAAATGGAGCGCGAAATTACAAACGACTCCTGCGGGATCGTTTCGGGATCCAGAAAATGCTGATTGCGATTAGTTCGACCTGGAGGACTGCCGGACTTGCCTTCCTTCGGTAGTGCGGTAGAAACTAGTGCTCACTGAGGAATGTTCCAAATTGACTACCAACTAACTGAATTCTTGACGCTGCTTCACTTCTGTACATATGACGAAGGCACAAGAAGGGAGTGCCCGCTATGCTCTTTCTGTTTACCGTACTCTCATGACCAGTGAAAGCAACCCTTTGCCGATCGACGGCGGCCAATCTGCTTCAGGTCGCCGGAACTGTAAGTCCAATTGAGTATTTCGGCGTTGAGGCCTCGGGTCACGCAATCTCCACACTTGAGTCTTTTCCTAACAGATTTATGCTTCACCATAGATTTGGAGACTACTGAGTGAACAGATTCAAGGTACTCTAGTCTTCTCCGAGATCACCTTGGCCTTCTTGCGGAAGTAGAAAACGTCCAGGACCAAAGCAAAGAGGACAACAACGAATACTGTAGCGAAACAGAACCCTCCGACCAAGCCAGAAAACGACGTCCAGTGGAGCATCTCTGGAAAGGCACATGATAAGATTATTCCAGCTCCGCTGGTGCTTCGACAGGCACACCACAAGCCACGAAACTCACTGGCGTTGAAGTTTTCCTTGTGTTCTCCTCGTTCTTCGAAAATGGCATTAGGCGGTGAACTGTTTTCCATTTATTCGCCAAACAGAAAGACGGGTACAGCCTCTACGACGGTAAGGAAGAGAATGTGTGGCAACACCGTCCGGTGTGACATCGCTTTTAGGATCTGCTAAGTGACTATTGTTTGTTATAGAGTGAATTTAAAGCAGAATGCATTTATGGTAGGAGAATCTCAGCTGAAGGCATTTTCTATAGATTGTGAAATGCCGACGCTCCTCCATTTGATGTGTTGAGACCCAAAACTTAGGGAATCTCGGCCCAAAATGGGTCCTTTTCGCTCTATCCCCACTCGCTCTATTCGTAATGCCACCATCTTGCGTTGGACCTCCCTAATGCGACCCGACCAGATGTCCTTTTCCACTTTTGCAAGTTTTTTGCGTATTTGCATGACGTTTTCCTACACCCACGTCACGGTCACCGTGGGAGCAGACAGCCTGGCTTTAACGACCTTAGCTGACTGACTGCAGTAGGCTGTTTTCTATGGAAAATCCTTGCCTGAAAACGTCATTAAGACCCTAGCCGACATTATAATATTTACAAACTCCACTGGCACTGCAATAGTCATTAAGATAGATTCTCCCGAAAGGCACCATTAAGACTTTTGTGGCGTGTTATTCCATCTTCATGATCATAGTTACAATCAAGAGCCTTTCACAGATAAGCTGAAAAGAGCATTGCGCGAGAGAATTGTCCTGTAGATTTAACTTCCTGTTGAGTACTGTTTATTACTCTCCTTGACGAAGGTTTCACCCCACACGTAAGAAGTTTGTCAGCTCAGTCGTTAATCTGGTTTGGATCGCTATTAGTAAACAGGCGGCGCTATGGATAGCTCCTTTATCGCTAGAGGAATAATAAATCTCAGCTAACCACTTCTACGCTTCCGAGTACGGCTAATTTTCTTACTCACCATTTTATAAGTTACTTTAGACGTGTGGGACTTTTCCGGGTTGTCGCTTAACGTCTCTAATGGTCTTTAAGATTGGTACTTCTACGAGCCACCATATCTGTAGGAAGAACTGTCCCTACCATCAATATGGACGACCCACTTTCGATATTCTTCGTCATAGCACTGAAGATCACCGCAGTGATCAACACTGTAACAAAGGCCACAACTCTGTACTTCGTCATCTGCCACACTCCAAAGAAAATGCGACATTTCTCCCACTTCATTCTGGACGAGATGGGATGGAATTTTGTCGGTGTCCTGTTGTTCGCTATGGCGCACCCTGTACCCATGCTGCCTGCGGAATGCTTTCAAATGGATGAAAGGATTCATCAGGATGCAGCAGGTCGTATTCTTGTCACGTTTATCTTGCTGACCATCCTCAACTGCGTAATTGGATTAGTGCTCAGCTTCCAGTTCCGATATATGGTCATAGTCCACGAAGATCGCTTCGCAAGTATCAATCCTTGTTGGGGCTACCTGTATTGCGCTCTTGTCCACCTCGCATTCTCCGCTCCATGTGCATACTTCATACTAAACTGGGCTCTTCCTACAGTAGAGAGCTCCGAAGAGTCGGAAAGTCTCGAAGACGGAAACATGTTTTGTTTCTATGCAGAAGGCTCTCAGAAAGTGGCTGCTTTAGCCTGGCTATTCGGATTTTTTTGCCTGGCTCTTCTCTTGATCATCCTGTTTACAACACTTTGTTTCCGATGGCTCAGGATGAACGTCCTCTTCGTAGAATTGACAACCATCAAATTCCAAAGAGATATGCTTGGCAGCCTCGTGGTCCTATCGGCTATTCCAGTCCTCGTCGGAGGCGTTCCTTTACAGATCGCCATATTGTTCTTAGGTATGACGGAATGGGAGCATGCGAGAGAAACCACTGCCGTGTGCATTCTAATTGTTGCGAATTGCGGAGCCATTTATGACGTAGCTACACTTGTTCTGCTGAAACCATATCGGCGACAAATCTGCCGGATAGGCAGGACCGTTATGAGCAAGTTCTTGGGTGCTCGCAGCTCAAAAATTACTCCAAAGCTGTGTGCAGATGTATCAGTGAGGTCGTCGAATTAAGTTAGTGTGAGATTGGGAACTCCCTTGCTATACACGCATATAAGCTTTCAGAAAACATCGAAAGCACTCCTTACGCCGAGCAGAACAACTTCGTATGACGTGGCAGTCTGGTGTCCAGGGATAAGCAGAGACCTCCTATTGTTCATGTGCAACCATTAAAGTAAATTTCAGTCGGTAAAAGCTTGTTATACGCTAATGATCTCTTGTATGACACACACGTATATATATGCATTTCTGACATATTGGAAGATCAGCTTTAAAGAAAAAAGGCTGTTTCAATTACAGTAACGAGGAACTATTGGGTTTTCGCACTGGAAATGAGACCTTCTTTCAGTTACCTTCCAGTCGTTTGGCATGCCGTTAAAGGGTCTCGCCGTTGAAGAAGTGTTAAAAGGGTTTCTGTTTGCAAATCTGATAATAACAGGAATGCTAAGAACAACGTCAAGGCCGCAAAGTGAAGTGAAAAAGAAGCTCAAGTAATGATCAAGCCTTGACTTGTATACGTTCTACCGCTTGACGAAAAGGTCAGTCTTTCTCAGTCCCGCAGCACACCCACTCCTACAGTTGTTCAGCACTCGAAAAAGTGCAGCGTTGTTTTGACGTTTGCTGTTGAAATACCGTGCTTCCTCCTCGATCCCAATAATCCAGAGGCACCCACCGAACTTTGCTCTTTCGTGTTTTCAATTCAACTTTTTGCCATTTTCCACTCTTCATCTATGTAAATCGCCCTCGCCGCCACTAGTTTGCATCAGAATGGGCGACGCTTCAGCCGTTTATTTCCTCAGTCTCATAGATTACATCGTTTTTGGCTCCTTCCTGTGCCTTTCTGTTGGCGTGGGCATTTACCATGCCATCCTAGAACGGTTCAAAGTTCGACCAGAGTCCGATGCTTCCGTGAATCACCAATGCAGAACGGACGAATTCCTTCTTGGCGGGAGGAAAATGCCCGTTGTCCCGGTGGCCCTGTCGCTGCTGACCACGTTCCTCTCAGGGATAACTCTGCTTGGGATTCCGGCGGAGTTCTTCAAGCAAGGTAAAGCCAAGAGAGCCCAACAGGACGCTTCAAGTGTTTAGGTGCACTGTGGATGCTGATGGATATGTTATCTCCAGTGGCGTTCGTGATAGCTGGTCTCTACTTCCTCCCTATTTTCTATCACCTCAACGCTACTTCTATCTATGAGTACCTGGAACGCCGCTTCCACTCGGTCGTGTTGCGAAGGTTGAGTGCCGCGGCCTTTATCGTCAACACGACTGTTTACCTAGGAGTTGTCACCTATGCCCCTGCTGTGGCATTAGCCGGAGTCACGAATCTGGATGTATGGCTGCTGATTCTGGTAGGTGCATTCCTGTTTTGTTCAACCATATATAAGCGGACTTTGTCACCTCTTTGTCGCAGTCTCATGTCAATGCTAGTAGTGATGTGATGAAAAGAGCCAGAAACGAATTCGGATTCTGGTGGAAGCTGGAAGTGGAAGCTCTGGCTAGGTGATACAGCCTGGTTTTTACTACATGGTAGGGTTATCAAACTCTTCAAGCAATAGAAGCGAGCCGTTCGATTCGATTCGACAACCCTACTCAATGGTTTTAATCTTATTAGGTGCAAAGTAGAACATAACAAAACATTCGTCCATGGATGTGCCATACAAACTCCACAGATCACTCTGGCTTTATTGTTTTTCCTGACTAAAAAGATAAATCTTCTACTTTCAGCTGGTTGGAACCTCGAGCACTCTGTACACGACCATTGGAGGCCTAAAAGCCGTCGTGTGGGCTGATACACTCCAGGCCGGCGTGATGTACGCCGGGATTGGATTCGTCGTTGTTAAGGGTAATCCAGTGTTTCTACTGCTGTACATCAGAAATAGGAACCATTGAGTGTGGAGGACTCGGAAGGATCTTTGAAGTAGCAGTTGAGAGTGGAAGAGTCGAGAACACCCTTCGATTCGATCCAAATCCTGCCCAGGTAGGTTTTTCCTTGGTCGGCCTCTACTTTATGATGATTCAGTACAACAGCTTCTGGATCATGTTGTTCAGCTCCTCTTCCGTTTATCTCTCCCTCTACGGGATTAACCAGATGTCCGTGCAGAGATACTGTAGTCTCCCGTCCCTCAAAGACGGTAGGGAAGGTCTCATTCTTGGAAAACGGTAATATTTAGCGAGAAGGGTTGTTTGGATGACTATCCCTCTGTATGTGCTCCTAGCGGTGATGGCTTCCTATCTCGGACTCCTTTCACTAGCCTACTTTTACAACTGCAATCCACTGGAGACCGGCGAGATCCACACGCATGACCAGCTGGTGGCTCTGCTGGCAGTCAAGATAACCAGTAAGTTACCCTCACGATTACGGTCAGGCGTTGCGCATATCGTCAGTAAAAAGTACTCTAAAAAGAGGTTTCAACACGAAATGTTTTGACTCGTTTCAGGAGAATACTACGGGATACCCGGCCTTTTCCTGGCCTGCCTCCTTGCTTCTACACTGAGTACCGTATCCACGGGCTACAACAGCCTGGCAGCAGTGGTTTACATCGACATCATAAAACCTCTTTGTGGCGACTCAAACCCTCTCCTGCTGAAGAACGCTCTTCTTATAAACAAATCCATCGTTTTCTGCGCAGGACTCATCGCGACTGGCCTCGCATATGCGTGTGGCCCTCTGGGCGGAATCATCCAGTCGTCCTTTGGGCTACTGGGCGCTACAATCGGTCCCATCACGGGCCTTTTTCTTTTGGGAATCTTTGCTCGAAATGTGTCCACCAGAGCTACTACTTATAGCTTCGTTGGTTCCACCTGCTGCTGCATCGCTTTGTGGCTCTGTGCCACCATGGAAAGTCCTTATAAAGGTGAGTTTGAACATGTAATTATTACCAGGGAAAATAAGGAAGAGTCCAAGCTAGACTCAAAAGTAGTAGGGGTCCTTGTCACTACCATATTGAACATTCTCCTTCAAGCTGATCTGCTTAGGCTACGCTCTTCCAACAAACTCATCATCTGAATACTGTGGCAATCGATCGTTCACCCTTTTCAAGATGCCAGATTCCTACGACCCTCACTACGGACGTCCGGACACGCTCTATCTAAGCAGGATCTCAACCTATTCGTATCCCTTCCTTGGAGTATTCTTTGTTTGTGTCCCCGCCTTCTTTCTCAGCAAAGTGTTCCCGCCCCGAGAGGAGAAGTTCAGTTCCGGGCGGAAGCACTCCTTGACGTTATGGGGTCGGCCGAGCCTTCAGAATCCGACGATCATAAAACTGAGGAGCGATGATTCGTGGATTCAATTAGCGAAGATGCAGAGGATTGACAGTAATCACACCTTTCTCAAGCTTCGGATTTGAACTTATTTCAATAAACGGCACTTCGGACGCTCTTTTATGATCCATTTAGGTTGCAGGTGACTTCGGTCACCTTTAAAATACGTTCAAAGAACTTGATAGATGTGGACAAAGACAAGACTTATGAGTAGATAGAGGTCAAAATAACTGCCAAATACCAGAATCCCTGTTATGATTGAGTTTTTATTTTCATCCTCAAGCAAAATTTGCCTTGAAAAGCTTAGATCACTTGTTTAAACGCTTCCCTGCCATCCACCTGCCTTGAGTGAGCATCACTTCCTTTAAACTACACGCTCTGGAGTCTCCTTTTACAGCAGTATAGATCGCTTTGGTCACATGTATCTACAGGAATACCCATATGCTCCACCTTTTCCTTGTCACTTCTTCGCCCCGTCAGCGTCTCTCACCGACGCTGGCAATGGTCGGTTGCGTGTTTCGGGCAGAAGAAGGGTCAGTGCTCCTGCCACGAAAGCCAGACTGGCGAAGAAGATAGTCGGCAGACTGGGCACTATCACTTCCTAAAAAGGTGTCACTAACATCGCGCAAGGAGCACTTACCAGTGCTCGGACGTGAGGTGCTAGGTTTCCGCCGATCTTCGAAACCACGGCGCAGATTCCGATGCACAGATTCCGAATGGACGTCGGAAAGACTTCGCTGCCATAGACGAAGATGTTCACGAAGGAGCAGGAGATAGCGAACTTGGCGATCAACCAGAAGGTCAGTGAGAGGACTAGCTCATCTGGAAGGGTTAAATTTAAGGAAGCATTACGGTCCAGCCTAAGTATGAGGATAATCACTTCAGGACCGATCCAAAAGGTTTCCATTAGTTTATCTTTTTACCGTTCTGTAGCTTTCTAAAAAAGCAAGAAAAAACCGCATTGGGTATGGGTCGAGGGGCCTTATCAGGAGAGGATCGCACTTACCACTTGGAATGAACAGATAAGTGATCATGGCGACACCGGTCAGGAAATGACCGATGCTGACCGAAGGTTTTCGTCCCCACTTGTCGAGGAGGATCGGGGCGATGCCGTAAGCGGGTAGCTCAACAAGCCCCGAGAGCATGTAGTTGACGTAGCGATTCCCGGCCAGCCTTGTGCTGAAGAGGGAGAGACCGTAGTAGACGAAAGTGTCACAGGACCTGGAAATCTTAGTTTACCCAAGTATTTCACGACCTTGTACTCACCAGAGATAGGCGAGGACGAACGTGTACAACAGGAAGATCTTCCGCTCGAGAAGTTCTTTGATCACAGACACTCTAAACGAACGTTTGACATTTACAGACGACGCTCTGGGCAAGGTACTTGTGCTCGTCGATCGCGTTCTTCTTTCGCATTATTTCCGCGTTGTCGATGAGCTTATCCGAGGAGAAGGGGATCTTCCTGCCACCGTACTTCTCCGCGTTCTTCATCCACTCTTCGGTCTTGACACGATCGCTTTGGGACACAAGGAAGTGGAAGCTTTCAGGAAGTGCACTGGAAGGATGTCTTAGATCGGTACGTTGGATGCAAAGAGTACAAAATGTAGAAGACTCCAACGACGAGGGCGGGAATGGACGAGGCGACCATCAGCCAGCGCCAAGTGTGGATGACATAGGCGAATGGCGCCAAGGCGCAGTAGCCGGCCACCCACGCCGAGCCGAAGAGAATAGTAGTGTAGGCGCGTAGCGGGCGAGGTATACATTCGTAGGCGAGCACCCAGCCGATTAGTGAAGATCCCTAAAATTGTTCGATTGTACCTACTTTCCTAGATTAGGGTTGTCCATCACCGCCCCCGTGGGTGGTCCAATCGACGCCCTACAGTGCTTACCGTAAAGAAGGCGCCCTGAAAGCAGCGCATAACGGAGAAGACGTAAACGTTGGGCGACAACGCCGAGAGACACCCGACCACCCCGAGTCCTATCGTGCTAAGGACGACGGCCGGCCGTCTCCCGACACGATCGGCCATGTGCGACAGCGCACTGCCTCCGATCATGTTGCCGATCATGAAGGCGGACGTGGTCCAGTCGGCCAGGGAACTGTTCTCCCCGAAGAGCTTGAACTCGGAGCGCAGGGATACGGTAGGTGTGCAGTCGGACGCATTGGACACTCCGGCGCAGTGGGAAGTGTCCGAGTCGGTGATGAAGGCGCTGGACATCATGGGTGGCGCGCCGACGCCCCACACCAGGGAGCATGAGATAAGCAGGAACCAGATGTAGATGTTCTTTGACCCTAGGGGGAGCGAGTCAAAACAAGGAGAAGGTGTGCAGATGGTAGGAGATAGGGTGTTGATTGCAAAAGAAGAAAACATTCTGTGCAAACACGATGCAAGTAGCAGAGGAAATCTTTTACCCATTCACATAGTCATAATAGTGAATTTGAAGAGCTACCAAGGTCAGCCATCCTGGGGAGGTAACAGTAACTGGTGATGTAAGCTGTTCAAACAGAAATAAAACTCAATTTAAGGAAAAATCCACCATCGCCGTGAAAATAAGGCGAAGGAAAAATGCAACGACCGAGGGCGGGATCGAACCTGTGCCGAGTCGCTTCCCAATTTTGGACCTAATCGTAAGAAACTCTTGTATCTAGCTTCGTAAGTTCTTATAAGTTAAAGATCCTTGAACTTAGGATCCATTTTTGCCTTGATTTGAATTTTAAGAATGCCATTAACTCCTAACTTACCCAAAGCATCGAGCGCGTCATCGGGATCTAGCCGCACGTCCATATCGAGACTACTCTTCGAGCTGCTCGAGGGTGAGTCCAACAGTTGTTGATGCCCTTCAGGGTCGTTGTGTCGTGTCCTGTGTGGATAGACGTCGCCAACACTGGCGGCGCAACTCAAGGTGGTGTCCATAATAAGGCACGTCTGTAACACTTTTTGGTGCCTGATAAGATCTTGAGGTCGCGCGTTCAAAACAATAACAGTGGAAAAACAAAGCCGAGATGCCGACGTTAACATACTGTTAGTCTCAGCCAAAAGAATATGCTGGTGGTGATCACCATTGGCAAAGGAGGTCTTAAAACAACTTCCTACAAACAAACTTGTAGATGACATGCTTTGTTTACAGGGAAGCCTATGCTCAGAAGAAAACCTTACTCTTAGGGTTTCTACTAGGGAGAAGCTCAAATTCAGCAGCAAAAGGCACGTAGTTCCAGGGATCGCTCACAGCTGACGGTGTGCATTCCAGGCGATAAGACGTACAAATATGTGTTCCTAATAGAAGTGAAGACCAATGGAATCAGTGATATAACTGCCTATGGCACGGACGGATGCACTCGCGAATGCGGTAGCCAGAGACTGTAGACATAGGCAGATACAAAAGTGGCAGAGATGCACTCAAATGAACCTGCAAAGATAGCAAGAGGCTGCTATCACAGAAAGCGCTTGAAAAGAATGTGGAGGGGTGCACCCAGAGCGTCAACGTCCGAGTACATTCGTGACGCAACTGACCGTCGTCAAAAGGAGGCTTATGTGATAAGGAGATGTAGCGAAGCAGAGATTAGGTTAATTGTTGGATACAACGTGATACAAAATAATTGTTTTTGCTGCTGTGCTCTTGATGGCTACGGTAATTTTACCCAGCTTTCACATCAAGTTGTAGGTGACCTTCCATGAAAAAGACCGACACCAACCATTTACAGGTACGCTCGTCTTCATACATTTTCTGATAGCTTTCCTTATGTGTGATGAGTTATAACAAAGCAGTGTGAACCTCCAGCATCGCTTGACTCATAAGAATCAGTGAGTCGAAGTCCTCGTTTTGCCATTCTCAAAATGTTCGACGTTTGTCCGGCGTTCATCGAATCCGCTCTCCAACAGCTCCCTCTCACCTCCCTGAAGTTATTGCAACACCTCGTGCCAGGACGCTGGCACATTATAGCTAGTCAGTACAATAAACGACGAGTCGAAGTGCTAACCGTGATTTTGGGCGATGAAGATAACAAGTGGGATTGCTTTCTAGAAGGTTATGAAAACAACCTGGAGATCAACGACGTGGAACCTCGTTTTACTAGAATCCGCCAAGTTAACGTCTTCGGAATTCCACCAACGATCCAATTCGATAACAATCAAATCCACATCAAGAAGGTAAACCAATTGATGCAACTGTTCATTCTCACAGTGGAAGAAGTCAATTTCGTCTTTTATCCCAGCACGAAGCAAACAATGGTTCGAAAGTTGGAATTTCTGCTTAAGCTCGAGCCGAAAGTAGTGGGCGTGGGAGAAGGGCTAGAACCTGTGTGTCAAGAAGTTGTTGATCACTACGGAGGAGAAGGTAATCCGCGTTTGGAGGAGAAACGCACCACTCACCTAACTGTCTTCGAGCTGAACAATCACGTCTACTTTTCTACAAGTGTGAGCCATGTGCTTAGGGTTTAAACCATGTGTCCTTGTAGATAAACCACTTGTTGTGTGCATCTTAATGCAAATTATGTCCTAGCATTGCATAGTAGCATCGCTCGAAACCTGTCCATGGCATCGCAAGGTTCTCCAAACACTGCATAAAAGGTCGGGTATTCACGGTTATCATCATTCAGTTTGCTAAGCTCAAACACCCCACAACTCAAAGATGCTGATCAAGGTGAAGACGCTGACCGGGAAGGAAGTGGAGCTGGACGTGGAGCACAACGAGCGCGTCTCGCGCCTCAAGGAGAAGATCGAGGAGAAGGAGGGCATCCCGCCGTCCCAGCAGCGCCTCATCTTCTCCGGGAGGCAGATGAGCGACGACAAAGGCGTCGACGAGTACCGTATCGTCGGAGGCTCCGTCCTCCATCTTGTCCTCGCCCTCAGAGGGGGATTCTGAAGAGATGCGCAGGACTCAAGTAGAAAAATTAGTGTTGTAGTGATAATGGTGTTATTCAAATGCATAAATCATTTGTTGTGTTGAAAGTGCTTTTTTCACAGTAAAAAAATATGAGTTGGATCTGTTCTTAGATGTGACAATGAAGAGTGAGAAAATATACGCAAGTTTTGTCAAAGTCCGCCCGAAAGCTATGTTCACGACAAGATGAGTCCAATGCATCACGGCGGATTGATCTTACGGAGGGCATCGAATACCATTCGGTTAACTAAAAACAACGGCAGATGGCGTCTAGCTCTGTATTTTCCTTGGAACCGAGCCGCCGTTTCATCACTTTGTTTACGCTTCGATTGTTGTATTGCAAGTTGCGGTATCTTTAGAATAGCAGCAATGAGGTGGGTACTGTGTTTTACAAATAGCTATGGACCATGGTCACTACTGACTTCTACTATGTGCTTTTTGTAACGAGAAATAAAGGGGTTTCGCGCACAAAAATTCTCACGGTCATAAGACAAAAAAGTCTCGGCATTTTACCTTGATATCCTAAAGACCATTAAACGTTTGCAGCAATGAACATTCACCAAAAAATCCAAGGGACCACCTTAGAACAGCAGTGCCACTTTGTGTCTGGTTGATAAGAACGGCGATGGCGACATGTGTGTCCTTGGGGGAAGCCCTCGTCGATCATCTCAAAAACCAGTACTTATAATGATTAGAACCTGGCTGAACTGCAAGCGGCGGGCCAATGAATATTGGCATTCATAACAAATCAAAACCTTGACCCTCAGTTTGATCTTGCACCCCCGTTCTCTACAACTGAGAAACTCTTTGATACAGTCTTTGTAGTCGCGACATCTTCCGGTGCTTAGACACAAAGGACACAGGACAATGCCATTAATTAGCAGCTGACCAGCTTTAAGTAGCAGGCACGGGAGAAACCGATGGGTTTCAAAGTACAGCCCGGATTAAGGGGAACGCTTCCAGTAGAAGGTACGACTCATAGATACACACATATATCTTTGGGGCTGTTTACAGCTGCTCTTCCGACGGTGCGAAAACAGTGCTTTAGGGACAACAACTCTGTCTAGGCAAACAGAATACGACCGGCCAAAGTTGAGGATCAAGGGCCTAGCGCCTATCAGAAGCTTTTTTGCGTCAGTTCATGGAGTTATCTGCGTAATACGCTGTATGTTTAAGAGCGGCTTTTTCCTCTCGTGGATTTAGGAAAATGTCGACTAAAACCAAAAGTCAGTAAAATTGCCCAAAGGTCGATAAGAGAGACCATGGAAGTTTTCAATAATCACTGTTTGTCGGCAAATAAACAAATAAGAAGCGAAGGTATTGCGAAGGACACCATAGGAAACAATTTCACCATGACTCTATGTAGAACAAAACGCGATAAAAAATAAACCTGCCTAACACGTGTCATACATCCGCCAATCAGCGGACTACTTCCAAGAAGCGCAAAACGTGGACTGCCATCAATCTTTGAAGATCATTAGGCACCTCCCTCACGATCTTCAAAGATCCACAAGCAGGAGATCAAAAATCGGCGGGCAAAGTACGCTCGCCGGGAACAGAAGCGCTGTTCCTTCTTCCACTGGCTTGCGCCAATTGTTGTCCAGGAGCAGTAGGGTCAAACGGTGGTGGAGAAGGTGATAAGAAACCGGGTTAACAAGGTTGATCGGACGTCGCCCCGATGTCAGTAGAGGGTAAAACATAGGAGTCATGATATCGCAACTGCGAGGAAGTGAAATTCTTCCATGGAACCATGAAACTGAATCTAATTCAAAGACGTGAAACCGAATTCTGAAGGGGCTGGAATCAAATATTTCATTAAGCATAGGGGGTTCTTAGATAATCTTTCCTAGAATTCACAATTTTCGAATCCAGATGCTCTTCATCTATGTGCAGATTATGCTGCTATAATCTAAGGAGGATATCCAACAGATCGCGTTTGCCACTACGTGATAGGAGTCCAGCCTAAGAAACCCGTTTGCATCGAGTTTCCCGCTAGATAACTAGCCTTAGGGCCAACGCGGCCTCCCGGCCAACCGAGACGCACAAATAAACACTCCAAAGCACTTATCAGAAGAAACGGTATACATATAATCTTAGAAGCAAGAAAGACTGGCCATTAAGTGGTCGAACTGAGGAGGCGATGATCAGAACAGGGAAAAGAGAGCGGCTGGGTTCGTGTGCACCCAACCGCAAGACGCAAACAGCAATGACGTAGTTTCTCGAAACAAGCGGAATGTGCCGTGGAGTAAACAACCGACCGCGTGACACTTGGCACACTTTATGAGAAGAAATTATGTGGAAGATGGTCCGCAAGACGTCCCTAGAGGAAAGCATTATGCGCAGAAGGCGCATAAAGCACAAATATCAGAAGGGGGCGACTCTTCACTGTGAAGTATAGTTGTTTTTCGTGAAAAGACAAAGCCACTTTCACAATATTAAGAGGCGGGAGTTTTCAAAATGCGAATTAGGCTTGGATTAGGCCCATGAGGTCACGTCTTGGGGCACTCATTACTATTGTGTCCACGATATGGCCTCAGGATGCACCCTATGAGCTGTCCGACACCTAATGTCGTCCATTCTCGTCCTTCCAACCATCTCCAAACTGTTAGCCTACAGTTGCACCAGCTTCACTCCAACTCCGCCATAGTGTTTGTCCGTCCTTTCAGCCCAATGGCGCGTCTATCGATCGCCTGCTGCTGATAGTAGCGCGCCGTTTCGAACCGTCACAACCGTCTCTTTCCAACTCCGTTCCCACGATGTCCAGTCCTCTCACCCGTGGTCTCCGATATGTCCGTGAGCTGAAGCTCCACGTGGAACCAGTCATCTTCATCATGGCGATGTGCAACGTCGCCAGGTCGGTTTCCGTCTTCTTCAATTGAGAAGAACCGCTCGCTCTTTCCAGTACAGGGCGGTTGTCAAGCCACACATGACTGAGATGAAGATGCGGAGGAGCTACGTGCCTCCGGCAGGCTTGACGCCCCAGGAGATCAAGAAGTTCTACAACAAGTGGATGGTTACTTGGGACCAGAACTACGACTACGTGAACATGCCCATCGCCTGTGTTGTTGGTGTCCTTTACGGTATGTCAAAAAGAAGCTCGAACACCAACAATTCAGCTAGGTAGCTCTAATCTTACAAGTGTGCTTTTGGCCCCATTGAGATACTTTACGAGCTCAGCGCCTGACCCACTCCCTTACAGGTGCCTACAGCGACGAGAGAGGCAGAAAGATCCCCCTTTTGATCGGGATGGCCAGCATGCTGATCGACAACACCATCTGCATGCTTATGTGGTCGGACAAAACGGACATCGCCCTCGAGTGGACCTACTTGGCCGCCGTGCTTAGCGGGCTCATGGGAGACTTCCTCCTCTTCATGAGCTGCGTCAACGCCTACCTCGCGGACTTGTTCCCTAACAAGACCACGCTCTCCGTGCGCATGATCGTCGTCTCGGTCATCTTCAGCCTCGGCGCGCTCGTCGGCTCTCTGTGCACCAAATTCGTGGCTGACGGCCTTGGTCACATGGCCGTCATGTACCTCGTCCAGGGAGCCATCGTCGTCGCCATGGTCTTCTCGTTCGCTGTCCTCGAGAGGAGAAGACCTTCGCTTCTGGAAGAAGACGCCAGTGGAAGCGAAGAGAGGAATCTGACCCTCTGGGAGATAGCCAGAAACGGAGTTCTTTCGGTGTACGACTCCGCCAAGATCTTCTGTCTCCCGAGGGAAGGACACCGCAGGATGTTCCTGTGGATCTGTTTGTTCGCCAACTTCTTGGACCAGTTTGTTTTCGGAGAGGAGAAAGGTCTTATTGGGACGTACACGCGATTGGCTCCCTTCAACTGGGACACGGATCAGTACGCCATTTACAAGACCGTGAGGCCCATAGCGCGTAAGTTTGTCCGCTATTTGGTTACTGTAGAATCTCTTTTCCTTTGACGAAATGTGGCCAATCCTCAGATGAAGCTGTGTTTTCTGAAATTTCCCACTTTTTTACACAAGAGCTTTCAGAGATCCTTGGTATGTTCTTCGGATTGTTCGTACTGAAACAGCTATTTCATCTTCGCGATACTACACAGATCATGCTGGCCATCGCCTCCATGGGTCTGTGTGCCATAGCCATCGGCCTGGCCTCCTCCTCCTGGATCATCTACGCCTCTTTGGCTCCTGGAAGTCTCCATGGCCTTCTTAATCCACTGACCTACACCTTCATGACCTGTCTTGTCAGAATCGACGAGGTAACACAACGTGCATCTACAGTATCCTGTACCCTAGATTCCAGGTTGGAAAAACCTTCGCCATCAGCTCCATCGCCGGAAAGCTAGCAGGCTTGGCGCAGACCGCCGTCCTCCAGAACATCTACAAGGCTACGGTGGACTGGTACCAAGGCTTTGTTTGGCTGCTGATGGGCGCTGTGTCCGGCATCGCCGCGTTGATGTATCTCTACGTCCATGTCGTGTCGAAGCGGGAGAGGATAGGTCCCGAGGATTACGTGAGAGACCACGAAGAGGCGCTGGACGAAAGTGACCTTGATAGTAGTGAAGTAGGAGATCAGCGCTTGTAAATAAATAGGACACTGTCATGGACGATACTCAACTTCGATGTGTACGATGGATGTGAGAACTTTGAGGTGTGAAATCTGTCACTCCGAGCCTTGACTTCAAGGAGGAAACAACATTCTTTGGAAAGATTGACACCTTAGTTGATAGGCAACCTCACGCAAAAAAAAAACTGTTTTACAAATGTACATCCTCCATTGCGTGAATATTGAACACATTCGATTGCCCATTGAACGTGGTGAATCGAGTCCGGAGCTGCTGCCAAAACCAACTGCTGGTGAATCAGAGCTGTTGGTGAGTCAGGCGCTTCTTCAGGAGGCCGTTGCGAATCACCGTACGCTTTCCGTACGGTAATTTCTTTGCGTCTTTTAAATGCTTTGCGGAAGACAGATATAGAGCTTATCGCTACACCATACTATTACATACAGGGCGACAGGTTAATAGAAGGAGATAGAGAGCGGCGATGCCAAAAAACCGCAAAATTAAGATAGAATGTTGCAGAACTTTCCTGTCACCCTGTAAAAATATAAAAAGCTAACAACACTCTACGTTCTTCCGAAACTGAATCCCTTTCATCGTCGTCAGGCAGGGCACGCCCATCGCCCGAGGAACGGACTTGCCGCAAGGCAGAGTGGTTTGCAGTCGCAACACCACGCGGTCGGCTCCCGCAACTGCCAAACAGCTGCCCCTCTCCATCCTATTGTTCTCTCTCATCTCCTCTCCAGTAAAGTGTACCTTGGTCATGTAAGTGTCTTGGACGCATTTGAGGATTCAGAGTAAGTCAGCTTCCCGGAACCAGAGGAACTCGGGTGGCCACGTAACGGACTCTTCGTTGCAGGATGATAACGACTGGATCCTTAGCTAAGATAGAAGTAACGTTTGCAATGATGAGAACGATTCCGGCTCTACATGTGACGAATTGGTCAGAAGTTCCTTCCGCGCAAGACGCCAGTTTATTCGCGGATCAACAACATACTAAAAGCATACAGCATACAACAACATACCTAAAAGCATCAGTTCGCAACAAAGAAAAGCGCTTGATCGCTACCAATGGTCCGGTGCGCTACAGATCCTAACGTGCCTTTCTCCTGCTATGCTGTACTTGCCTTTCCTTTGTTCTTCTGTCTAATTGTATTGCGGCACTTCTGCTTGCTACCACTTCTTGCTAATAAAGGATACAGCTTAAATGTGTTTCTTCTGGGGCACATTAGACCGTACTATGGCAAAGATCCTCCTGTAGCGGACTTTGGAGTCCGTTTAATGTTTTGCCTCTTCATCTTTTGTCTTTCTCTATCCCCCGCTTTCTCACCGGCACGATGCCCGAATAAAGCAGTTTACACCGTTCCCGACTTTGTGTTAGCCGGGGGCACCTCCAGTCATGCAAGGTAGTAACTCATCGGACTGAGGTAAGTTGACACTCGAGTCACGGATCGCCGCTACAGTAAGTATAAGCGGTGTTAAGAGGATATAAAGATAGTTCCATTAAAATAAAAATAGAGTTTATCATACTACACCGCACTACCATAGACATAAGAAGGTAAGAACATATTTTACGCTCCACCATCCGACACTAAATCCCCCTCATTGCTCCCCTCGTCTTCCACCATCCTACCGTATTCTGGACCAATCTTCTCCCTCCTCGCGACGAAGTATACGAACACATAGAGGAGTGCCGAAACCATGCTTATCGCCGCCATAAGAAGCCACACGAATCCAGGGTACCAGTCAAGAGTGGCCTTATAGATGTTCTGCAGGATGCCGGTCTCCGCCACTCCTGCAATCTTCCCGAGAATGGAATTCACAGCCAGCACCTTTCCTATCTTAAAGCAGAGGGACAGTGAAATTGATATTATGGCTGGGGTTAGCCCACCTCGTCGCTACTGATGAGACATGTGATGAACGTGACCGTCAGTGGTTGCAGTAGCCCGTGGAATCCTCCAGGAATAAGACCCACAAACACCACCCAAGATGCAGTGGCCACTCCTAGAGCCAGCACGAATAGCGCCATGGACACTGTGGATAGGATGATCAAGGAGGTGTCTCGGAAATGGAGGTACTTGCGAAGGACCATTAGGCCGATGAAAGAGCCGGTTATCACTGAATTCAGGCTTTAATGAAGAAGGGTCATTTTCGCCTACTGTAGACGGGCCTCACGGCTCTGTACACGGCGAACTGGTCGGTGGTCCAATTGAACGGCGGAAGCCTGGTGTAGGTTCCAATGAGGCCCTTCTGCTCGCCGAAGATGAGCTCGTCAAGGAAGTTGGCGAACATGCAGATCCAAAGGAAGAGGCGACGGTGACCTTCTCGTTTGAGGACGAAGATTCTCAGAGACTCGTAAATGGAGATTATGCCGCTCTTGAATACTCTCAAGATCGATGGTCTTTTCTCAGAGGAATCAGCTTTCTGTTCCTTCTGTTCGACGACGATGACCGCGAAGCAGATGATAAGGACGATCCCCGCTTGGGACATGTACATCGCGGCCATGTGGCCAATTTGGTCTACAACCAACTTGGTTGCCCATGACCCACAGAGGGTGCCAGAGCTAACGCAGATGGAGGTGACGATTAGGCGATATCCAAGCTACAATGGATAGGAAGACTTGTAAGAACCATTTTTGAAGGTTGTTTTTGGTAAAATCTATGTTGAAAGGCTAAAACAATGAAAATGCGAATAAAGATGCTAAAAGAAAAATGACAGGCTGAGGGCGGAATGGAACCCGCCTCGAGATGTCTAGTACTTGTTGAATGGAAATCAATGCGTCATAAGATTCCATGCAAGATCCGAATATATCTATTGGTGAATATTAGCGCTTTTTTGTTTATAGAAGGTTTAAAAAAGGTTTATGATACAGGAAAGCGAATGCGACTTCATCCGTGAGCAGAAAAAAAAGTTTAGGCCCGAGCCGGATTCGAACTTACTCCGAGCAGTTTAGTAAATTACTACTCACTGTTGAGGACGATACCTACCGTATGCCTATTCGAAAATAGATCGGAAAGGTAGGCGTTGCAAACGCTCATGATGAGGATGTAATCACCCATAAGACCACAGATCACGGCGGACAAGTATGACCACTCAAGGGCGATGTCCGTCTTCTCCGACCACATCAGCATCTTGACCGTGTTGTCCACAAGACTGCTCGCCATTCCAAGCAGCAGGGGCATCTTCCTGTTTCTGTGGTCTCCATAGGCGCCTAGAAAGCTCTAGTTGATCCCATACTCCACCGCTGACTCACCATAGAGAATCCCGGAGATACAAGCGATGGGTACGTTGACGTAGTCGTAGTTCTGGTCCCAGGTGACCATCCACTTGTTGTAGAACTTCTTCACTTCCACGTGGGTCATGTTCTCCGCGTGCAAGTAGGTCCTTTGCATCTTCATCTCCGACATCTGGGGCTTAACGATATTGCTGCACTGGAGTTTGATCGTCGCCGAAGACAGCTCACCTCGCGATGTGGCAGAAGGTCATGATGAAGATGACCGGTTCCACGTGGATTTTCAGCCTTCTCACGAAGGAGATGAGCTTCTTGGCCGCCACCATCGTCATCTGCTCACAACTGCTCTCCACGGCGAGCACGATTTAACCGCCCGATCAGCACATGTAAGGTGCTTTATCAGTTTCGTTCGCTCTAAGCCATTGATTAGATGTTGACGGGGCGCTTTGAGAGACACCTTTGATTGACACGTTGTAAGATGTGATTTTAAGCTATTCAGATCTTTTCGAATCTCCTTGGCTGACAATAAGCTCAGATTTTATAAGAGGAGGTCAATACGGTTCTTGACTAGCTTCTGTTGTACAATTGCGGTGTTTAGTAGAAATACGAAACAGTCCTAGAAGTTCAGTCCTGGGAGCAGAAAACACAAAAAAAGCGTCAAAAAAAAGATCTTCTGAGCGGGGACTCGAACCCGGCCAAAACATGTGATGGCCAGGAGCACTACCACTCGACCACTTGGACACCGCTGTGATGGACATGTGATGGTTACATTACTAGCGTTCGATCTATAAATGGCGAAACAAGAGATTACAACTTTCTTTCCCTGCTCTTTTCAATCCATGAGTATGCATGAGCCGGCAGTGCTACCTTTATTCAATTAACCATAGCTTGTACTAACGGCTACTTTACACTCTCCAACTCGTCGGAATGATCCATGAAGTGACGAATGAGGTCGTTGAAGCCGTCGAACTTCTTCTCGACGTTAGCGATGCACCACTGCCCGTCCTGCTTCTCCACAGCGAAATGACGATGCTTACCCTTCATTGTACGGTAGACCATCCAAAGCTTGAGACGCGGGGCAATATTGTCGTAGTCGAAGGCGAGCTCGTTCTCGGGCATCCGGTGGTAGAAGCGGAACATCCCACGCCGACGGCACTGCTTCTCCGCGTGGGCCTTTCTGGCCGACCCTAGGTAGAACTGGCCGACGCTGTCGCCTACCAGATCCCTGAAACCGGTTAACGCGGTAAAGACGGCAGAGAGAGGGAGGAATCCTTACGAGGCGTCCTTGTCCGAGCGGTCTTCTTTGGCTCCTCGTGCCGCAGCGGAACTGTCGCCATCCGAATGGTCTCTTGGGCCAACCATCTCGTAGACGCTGCAACTTGAAACCATACGTCGGGGGACCTCGTTGATGAACTTCCGGTCGCGGCCTTCGAGGATCGACCAGAGGGAGCGCTTCTCCGGGCGGCGACGGCCCGCCTCTGCTAACTCGCTCGAACGAGGACCTTAAGAAACTCTTGTAGAGTGATGTACCTTTTCAGAGTTGGACTCACCTTTACGAGTAGACGATTTTTTGCTCTCTTCTGACTCGCTTCGGGACCTCGATTGGCGTGCCTTCTTGCCCTTCTTCTGCTTTGGTCTAGAAAGGTCATATTTCTACCAAAAAACGCAAGCAAAACTGACTTCTTGACCGAGCCGAGCACCACCTCGTTAGTATTGGCACGTTGAACGTTCTCGTAGCGGCTGGACTTCTCATCGGAGCAGTCCTTCCCGTCGCCGTTTTTGCCTCTGTTGGGGCATCGTTCTACCTTCTTCCTCCGTGGCTTGCCTAAAACCAGAAGGTCATGAGAGTTCGTTTACACCGGAACCCACCACTGAGTGTAGTCGCCTTCTTGACGCGCGCCTTCGCCTTCTTCACAGCTTCCTCCTCCTCTCCCTTGATGTCCTCGGTGCTCATGGTCAGCCGCACTGACTCGATCTGGTTGCTCTTGACGTGTACCGGCGTCTTCCGAGGGTCGATGGACTCGTACGGTGCGGCGCGCTTCTGATCCGCTTCTTCGGCGGCGCCTACTTGGCAGTGCCGTCCGTGGCAGCAGCAGGTTTGGTGATCTGAACAGTCCAGAGGGGTGAAGGGTCACTTGAGGAGAAACGTACGTGTGTCTGCCTTCCTGGCGCGCCCCATCTCTCGCAGTTCGGAAGCGTTCTCGGAGACTCCGCGCGTTGTTTGTCGACAGCGAAGGATGCTCTGAGCCAAGCGAGATGACTGCTAGCTTCGAACCTAATCGAATGACCGACTGAGTCTGTCTCGTTCTGCAGAGGAAATGGATCGTGTCTCGATGGGGATATTGTCTCGGAGGAGTGTCTCTAGAACTGTCTGGGTGGGGATACTGAACTTAAGTCGCTGTCCTAGGAGACTGACGAAAGATAGTCCGAGTCCATAGAAACTTGAATTTAAGCAAAACTGGATGCAGCTGACCGTGCGGTCAAAAGTCATGCGCTCGTTTTCACTGACTTATCAATTCGGTATACGGTAGCAGTACTTTTGCGTTGCAGGAAATGTTTCCCGCTTTTGCTATCTTTTGTTGACTAGGCATGGACGATCTGCTCTCCGAACTACTTCGCCTTCTTACAAGGCTTCTTGCAAAGATGCCCGACGGGTCCCTGTGTCACTCCTTCTCTGGCATTCCTCAAATGACTAGTTTTGGCATACTGTAACCGCACTTCTCCTTCTAAACAGATACTCTGCGCGCTCTTGCACTGTCCCTCTCAGCTCAGGTCTCGCCTTTGTTTAGAAGGAGCGAGTTTCGCCGTTTTGCGATCATATTATTCCTGTAACACTTTCAAATTATGGTATCACCTTGTTTATCACACGTTGACTTTCACACCGCTCATAGCGTAAAAGTCGACATTTATTCCGTCGTTCGAAGGCTCAGATTACTGTTTGCGAGGCACGACATGGACTCGGTGCCCTGGCTCTTCGTGGAAAGTGTTTGTCTCCTCTTGGATCGTGACAGTATTAGGGAATACTGTTGGAACCCTGCTAGATGGGCCGAAATTTTTTCTGCAACCATCGAGAAGATCCACACTCTGCGCGTATTAATAGATGTAGAGGAAGGAAAGCTGTATGCTGCCGCTTATCATCAAAGTCCCTATGACGCGGTTCCTCTCGGCAGTGTGGACTTGAGGTTCATCACTAACTTCCGTATACAAACACCTTGGTACTCCTTAGATTTGTCCAGGGGCTGGAAAGAAATCAATCTAAATGAGCTTCAACGGCTCGTTCGCTTCATCAGGCCCACCACAGGAAGAAGACCTCCCGTGCGCTTCAACTATGGATGTTGCAATAGGTTGTATATAGAAAACTCCGTCCAGATCACCAAAAAACTCCTCTCTTTGCGACTGCCCGTGGACTCTATGTATCTGCAGATCAAAGGAAAGGAATTTCAAGCAGCTGTGGAGGAGTTCTTAGAAAGCGCGGAGCCCTTCTACGACATGGCCATCCGGTGCAGAGGTTTTGTTTTGCAGCAGAGCACAGTGGACGCGCTGATCGACAAATTCGTTCCAGTGGACGGCGGCTCTATCTCTCTGGCTGGACCGACTCGCGTAACCAAGGAACAGCTGGAAAGACTAATCCTTAAATGCGAGATGTCCAACAAGACAGTCACTGTATACGTGTTTCCGGAGGGTTCCACGAGAAACTCTAAAGTGATCGACCTTTTTGACTTCAACAAGTTCTACTCCCGGACGAAGGTAGAAAAGGACGAAGTGATCGCCACCCGGGAGGGGACAGAGTTGACCGTGCGGGTGCGGTGCTCGATTCGAGGTAAACTCGAGTGGATCTGGAAAGTGCTTTCTTGGAAGTAGGCTACACTGACTTAGTTTGTTAATTGATGTTGAATAAAGTTTTGCGTCGGTTTTTTGTAAAGATGCCCGACAGGTCCCTGTGTAACTCTTTCTTTGGCATTCCTCGAATGATCAGTTTGGCATACTGTAACTGCACTTCTACTCCGAAGCAGATACTCTGCGGGCTGTTGCGCTGTCCCCCTCAGCTCAGGTCTCTGCTTTGTTTAGAAGAAGCGAGTTTCGCCGTCTTGCGATCATGTTTCGGGCCGGCCTAGTGAACCGCCGATTAGGGATCACTGATTACATCACATGACCGCAGCTGGCGAACAGTCGCTGCTTTGTCTCATCGAGGGGTGAGTGAGAAGAAGGAGGTGTGAGGAGGCGATCTTACCATAGGGCACAGCACGCAGCGGCTAACAGCAAGGCATGTGTATTGATTTCGACGCCTGGACGAGGTGATCAAAGTAACATTGCTTTATCAATACAAAAGATCATGGGGCATTCAGCCATACAAAATCAAATCAAGCTAGGTAGAAATGTGGTGAGTGGTTACAAGAAAGAGGGTTAGATGGACAGCGATTGATCACTGTGTCATGGAGCAGGCTCACCAACAAGATAACGACAACTAAGTGAACACATCAACAGGTCAACCATGAAGACTGTTGCTGAAGTTCCACGGCCTCCTTCAGAATCCCCCTCGAAGGGCGAGGACGAGATGGACAATGGAGCCTCCAACGATGCGGTACTCGCCAAGGGTCTTGTTGTCGCTCATCTGCTTCCCAGAAGAAATAAGACGCTGCTGGGACGGCGGGATGCCCTCCTTCTCCTCGATCTTCTCCTTGAGGCGCGAGACTTTCTCGTCAGGTTCCACGTCGAGTTCAGCCAGCTTCCCGGTCAGAGTCTTAACCTTGATCATCATGATTCTGGAAATAAGGTGATGTATCCCATTGGGCATAGGGAACATTGAATACTTGAGGACAGTTCCCGTTTCCGCGCAAGCCGCCACTAAACACGCGCGATGGCCGATCGAATGACATAAAAAGAGGCACAGGCGTCCGCCGGCGGCTCGACAGTGCTGACAGCGCGACGACTGACCAATGTTGGAAAGCATATGGAATGCGCCAGCGGTAATATAACCGCCGTTATGCATTCCCCATATGGCTGAGGCTCCTCAACCTGGCACCGTTTGCACAGCATCAGAACTTAAGAATCTGCCAGAGTTCTTCACATGTATTTATTGATGATATACTAATGCACATATACTTATCTGCAACAAGTATCTATTAAGAAAAGTCTATCAAAAACCGCCTCTGAGGGCGAGGACAAGATGGAGGACGGAGCCTCCGACGATACGGTACTCGTCGACGCCTTTGTCGTCGCTCATCTGCCTCCCGGAGAATATTAGGCGCTGCTGGGACGGCGGGATGCCCTCCTTCTCCTCGATCTTCTCCTTGAGGCGCGAGACGCGCTCGTTGTGCTCCACGTCCAGCTCCACTTCCTTCCCGGTCAGCGTCTTCACCTTGATCAGCATCGTCTGCCTGTTGATGCTCATAGAGCTGAATGATGCCAGCAGCGTATCGGTATGCATTTGCGAAACCATGAGTCGGATTTTAATGGAGAATTGTAAATAGAAGAACGTGTATGTTTGCAATGCAAAAATAGCGATGCAGAACAGTGTGAACAACTGTAGCATTTTTCTCAGTGAGATAAACTGTAAAATCACTCCCGATATCTCACCTTCATCTCTCCTGTCATTCTGAACTTTGTGATCATTTAATTTTTGAGAAAATCCCCTACTTCCACCGCTATTTAGTCTGTAAGTCCTTGGAAAACTCCTCAGAGGCTCATATAACTAACTAATATTAAGTGTGACTAGGGTGACATTATGCTTTTCCGTGATTCAGCTCTCCAATCTTCACTTAAAGTCATGAAGTACAGTAAGGGCTGTGGATCTGATAGATAATCGACGATAAGGAAGTGTTCAACCGCTTCGTCAAGAACTACGTCCGTAGGGATAACTTTCCCTGCAACTCTAGGAGAACCTTATCTGTTCGATGAAGAAGACGCACCAGAACAAAGTGGCGTTGTGTCCCAAAGGCGCAAGTATCAAAGCACTTAATCTACGAACTAACCGTAGTCGACCCCTCGTGTGCGGATCAGCTGACGCAAACTACTTTGCTGCAAAAGGTCTTGACTACGCTCGCAAGTGGTTCTTTTCGTGGATCCCATTTGGCAAAACTATTGCTAGTTGGTTTGATTGAGTAACGCTGTTAATAAATTTGTTATCACGTTAGTTCATTAGCACTTCTACGTAGATGTGAAGACGACATGTCATCTTTGATCTACTCTGATCCCTCCGCTTCTCGCAAGTGTTCCCTGTTGACGACAAGAGCGAATGGGACTAGGTGTGATTAATGTTTCTGGCCGGCCAAGACACGACCCGGCGATCGATCGCACCTTGATTGATTCACAAGATCCGATCTCCGCAGTCCAAGCCCAGTCGTCTCTTTCAAGTGGTCATTTTGCCCGCCATGCGACTGTGGAGTGTCGCCGCCGCGCTGCTTGTGGTGCTGCTGCTTGCCACCAGCGTTCAATCCAAGGCTATAGATGGACATTATTCAGCGTACATTTGCAAGCCATGTGAACTGCTGGTGAAGGGCGTCCAGTAAGTGAAGATTAGTGAGACTGTAGGTGGTGGACTGTGGTCCTTTAGGTTCGTTTATGGCAAAAGGATCACTCAGGATAAGCTCATCGAACTCCTCGTCTACCTCTGCAGGACCGCTGCACACGAGGAGTCGGCAGTATGCAAGGCTATGGGCGGCCAGTTCCGAGTAAGTCATGCTTCTCCTCATCACACTTGTTCTGCCACACACTGCTCCAATAGGTCATTTGAGGGTTTTCGGGAACTGTACCACAACGGCGTCGTTGAATACGTAGCAGTGGGGCTTAGATTGTTCTCCGGGGCTCAGATTCTTCTGGAAAGCCCTTTCGAGAACATCAATTCCAATGTCAATAAAGCACCACTAACAAGCTGCTGTTCAGGACCAGATCATCTACGTATTTGGCGAGCTTGTCCTTAAACCGGATCAATTCTGTGGACTACTGTACAATAAATGTGGCGATTTCCACAACCCCTTCCATGCGAACTGGACCATCAAGCTTCCTGAGCCTCCTAAATGTAATTTTCTTCAGTTACTGCTTACCTACATATCTGCTTATTTAAGTCCCGCTCCCGGACATCCCCTATCCCACCAACCCTCCGAGCACCCTGCGCGTGCTCCAGTTATCGGACCTCCACTTCGACATGGCCTACGTTGCTGGCTCAGAAGCCAAGTGCGATCTTCCTATATGCTGTCAGAGCGCTCCCTCTGAGGGTCCCGTGAAGTCACCCGCCGGATTCTGGGGCACCCTGTCCAACTGCGACCTCCCCTACAGGACCATCGAGAACATGTTCCAGCACCTAAACCGGACCTCCGACGACTTCGACTACGTGATGCTTACCGGCGACTATATGTCACACAACGACTGGAGCTACACCAGGGAGCAGCATAAGAAGATCATCTCAAAGCTGGCTGGGCTCCTTGAGCGCTACCTCCCAACCAAGCCGGTCTACTGGGCTATCGGAAACCACGAAGGGGTGCCCGTGAACAGCTTTGCGCCTCAATTTGCCCCTAAGCAATTCCATTCTACGTGGCTCTACGATTCCATCAACAGAGCGGAGCGCAGGTGGTTGGACTATCCGGCACAGAAGGACATGCAATAGTAGGTCGCGCTCTTAATATGGTCCTACGATGAGATATTTTTAGCCGAGGATCGTACAATATTCAAATCAATGATAAGCTCCGACTGATCACTCTCAACACAGGATATTGCATGAACACCAACTTGTAAGTTCCTTTCGAGGTAGAAGGTTTCAAGAAGATGCCTTTGAACTTTGCCATCTCGACCTCCTCCATGAACTGTAGGAACTTCAGATAGGAATAGTACACTGACTCCTTACCATTTCCCTAAACGAATGTCCACACTATTCCGGAATTTAACTAACGTCTTCTTGCCGACCCCTACAATGTCCTATTCTAGCTGGATCTATGTCAACCAAACAGATCCCGACGGCACGATGTCCTGGTTCGTCGAGCAGCTACACAAAGCTGAAGAAGAGAAAGAATTTGTTCATGTAATGGCGCACGTTCCCCCAGGAAATGAAGAATGCCTCGAAGGATGGGCCCTAAACTACTACAACATCGTCAATCACTTCAAGCAAACCATCACAGGGCAGTTCTTCGGTCACACCCACCAGGACTCCTTCACTATGTTCTACGAGGACATGGACGACGCGAAATCCAGACCTTCCAATATGCATTACACGGCGCCCAGTGTCACCACATACGAGGGCCTCAACCCGGCCTACCGTATCTATACAATCGAGGGAAATTACGAAAACAGCCGTTTTGTAAGTGGTATGGACTCTAGTGATCTCATCTGTTCCACTTGCAGAGAGTTCTGGACTACGACAGCTACTTCTTAAATCTCACCAACCTCGAAAGCGAATCGGACACCCCACGTTGGGAGAAACTCTACACGGCAAAAAGCGAGTACGACTTGCCCGACCTCTCGGCGGACTCCTGGAACAGGCTGATCGACCGGATAACCGCCGATAAGGAGGTGTTCGACCGCTTCGTCAAGAACTACGTCCGCAGGGACGATTACATCTGCGACACCAAATGTCGGAAAGAACTCATTTGCTCGTTGAAGAAGGCGCACCACAACGATAAGGCGCTGTGTCCCGAAGTAGCCGACAGCCTGGTGCAAGTGGGAAAACAGAATGCCTATGATCTTGGTGACAATAACGCAGTCGATCGCTCGTTCGAGAATCGGCAGGCGCACAGTTCCTTCCTGGACAACTTGAAATCGGCTGTGTTTAAGAAGGCAATCTCGTGGATCCCTCATGGCGATGCTGTCATTGGTTCAGTTCACTGAATTCCCGTGTTAATAAATTTGTTTTCAAACAGAATTTGAAGAGCAGTACCACAAAGGGGACGGTCATGATCAGAGCTATTGGAGAATAGAATGAAGGTGAAGTGCATCGTAGAAGTCGCGGGATTATGCCTGGAAGCTTGCTTATATAAGCTTGGTTATAATCTACCTCAGAACTGGTCAGCAGGACTCGAGCAATGGCATCCATCAAAGACGGGGCACGACTGAGAACTCAACCGAGGTTACCAAGACCCTGGGTACAAGCGGTGGCCACCAAGAGGGTGATAGACACGACGCCGAAGTACATGACGCATGCTGCACTTTGATGCTGCACTCGGATTCAACAAACCTCGTTTGGATTTGGCAAACCTCGCCTACAGGACCGCAGGAGTTTTTGCGGCAATTCGGCTTCGTGTCTTTCGACGTCGTGTCCTAGCGTCCCACCAAGAGCACGTCGGATGGCCCAGGCGTCGAAATCAATGTGGGATGTGATTAATTAGCGTACGAAGCTAATTCCATTATCTATCTTATATGGTGACAAGCAGTTCTCTATTATGACCGTGTACGTTAGTAATTTTTGTACATCTAACTGTAAGTTTATTGCATAACGGTCCAAATTAACCCGGTTCTTGATCAGTTAGTCATCTGTTTATCGCTCGGTTTTCCCAGTTCTAGACGGGACAGCAGCTTTTTGGATTCAGTCGCTGGCCGGTGAGTCATATGTTGACTTCCCTGTTTTTCGGACGGACTACAATTCTTGTGAGCACAATCTTGGAAGGAATAAACAATTATATTTTGTCGCCACAACGTTACTGGTAATCTGGACGTCGTTCGGTGGAATTAATTAGCAGAAGCCGAGGTTGTTGTTTTCCGCCGTTCCAGAGATATGAGCACAGAAATTACTTATTTTTGCGTTTTTCCTTTTCGACATTCTTTTCTTCCAATTTATGATTAGCGACGCTCACATGCCCATTCCCACAGTCTTGGGCTGTCATGGGGAAGCATAACGACGGATGTCTCATTAAAAGCTCACATTCTCAAGTAGAAGTGGCATGCAAAGCATCCAGGTAGTGTAGATAATGCTTCTGTTTGAGTTAATGGAAGCTACCATGTGAACAATTGAGGTTTTACACCATTGTAAAACGTTCCTTTCTAAGGAAGATTGGTTAAAAACCAGCGCGACAGCCACTAATGACGGAAGATGAGTCATTTACCCACGGATAATTTCCTCTGATGAACTATGTGCGCTTCAGCAACGCCAGTCTTGAAGTATGATCAGGCGAGACATTCAATCCAGTAGAAAGAAGACACTTTAAGCACACCACACACATTTATTGTTACCAAAAATAAGAACGTTCGAGAAGTCTCACGACTCTCCTTTAGAATCCCCCTCTGAGGGCGAGGACAAGATGGAGGACGGACCCTCCGACGATACGGTACTCGTCGACGCCTTTGTCGTCGCTCATCTGCTTCCCGGAGAAGATGAGGCGCTGCTGGGACGGCGGGATGCCCTCCTTCTCCTCGATCTTCTCCTTGAGGCGCGAGACGCGCTCGTTGTGCTCCACGTCCAGCTCCACTTCCTTCCCGGTCAGCGTCTTCACCTTGATCAGCATCTTTGTATCTTCGGGTGTTCAAGCTTAGCAAACTGAATGATGTTAAGAGCTGTTTGAAGACGCTTTATGCTATTTCCGGAAAGATTTGCGATGCCATGGACAGATTTTTAGCGATGTTAACTACATACATTTGCGGTGCCATTGGAAAATCACACCATTATCATTATGCATCGCAAATTAGAGTACGGTAGTCAGCCACTCATGAACGCATCCTAATCTGGCGCACAGTTCTATGTACACTAGTAAAACTTAAGGCAAATCCTGGGGTGACAACTTGTCTCCTTTCGTAAAACACAAATAAGAAGGAATGACGCTCCTTCCATTCTACCAGCGATGCGCCACAGTTCTGTCTTCCAAACGTGTGTTTTGCTCGCGGTCGACCTTTGGCGACACCTTTGGTCGCCCGATGCCGAGCACGACCGCTCTGCTCTCCCTTGCATCGACAAATGAACTGCGATCTCGCTGCAGCGTGCTTCCGCCGTCTCCGTTTGCAGCGCTCATTTCTCTCTTCGCTTTCAGCAAATCGGTGTCTAGATGGCGAACTTGCTGACCGGAAAGCTCGGCGTCGTCACTGGTAAATCCCATCCTGAGAACTTCAGCAGTGGAAGCTGATTACAGGTGGCGGCAGCGGCATCGGACGAGCGATTTGCGAGCGTCTGGCGCAGCAAGGAGCGCGTCTCGTGGTCGTTGATCTGAAGAAGGAGACCGCTGAGAGCACTTGCTCTAATCTCGTGAAAGGTGAGTAGATGGATTTAAGATACAGTATTGGCTTTTTGTTTGAAACAGCAGAAAGCGGATTCATTTACGCTCGTAATTCAATTCCCTACCTACAGTAACCCGTTTCCAGCCAATGGAGCGCACGAAGCATTCGCCTGTGACGTCAGCAAACAGTCCGACGTGAAGGGACTCGTCGACTTTGTGAAGGAGCGCTTCTCATCCGTCTCTCCCCAAATCGTCGTCAACTGCGCTGGAATCACCCAGGACTCGACTCTGCTCAAGATGTCCGAGGAGCAATTTGACAAAGTCGTCGATGTCAACCTCAAGGGAACCTTTTTGGTAAGTTGTCTTTGTTTCAAGCAGTTTTGCTCCGTTACTTTTGGAAAATCTAGAATCCTATAAAATAAAAAAATGGACGAATAGCCTGTTCAAGTTTGCTCTAGTCCTTAACCCCCCCCCCCCCTTAGATCACTCAAGCCTTTGCACGGCTTGCCGTGGAGCAGCAGTCCCCGCAGTCGGTCATCAACATCTCTTCGATCGTGGGCAAGCAGGGCAACTTCGGACAGACGAACTACGCGGCCACGAAGGCCGGCGTCGTTGGCTTCTCAAAGTCGGCCGCTCGCGAACTGGCCAAGAAGAATATCCGTGTCAACTGCATCCAGCCCGGATTCATCACCACGCCTATGACAGAAGCCATGCCTCCGCAGGTGAGTGTTCGGAAGAGCCCGTGAGGATCAAGGTTCCGAGTTGCAGGTCCTATCCCAGATCGCAGCTACGATTCCGATGGGCCGCATGGGGAAACCCGAGGAGATAGCAGACGCCGTCGTCTTCCTCGCCTCGGACCTCTCCAGCTACGTCACCGGAGCGACGATCGAAGTGACTGGTGGTTTTGGAATGTGAATCCTGATTTTGAGTATGTAAATTTTGATAATTTTTCATGGATTTTGCCAGGCAAAGAACGTGGGTCTGTTTCAAACGCCTACTGTCAATCTTTTAGGCCCCAGAACTTTCAGATTGAAGTGGAAGTTTCTCTCGTTGTGGTGCTAAGAAAACCCTTTCAGCGTGATGGCTTTATCGGGTTGGACGTAACAAGAATAACTCCCTTATTGCCGCGCAATCTGGCCACACATTGCAAAGCAATTCCACGAACAGCATCATAATAGGGTTTGAAGGCGACAATGGAGGCGATTGCGGATATGGTTCCGTAGTTGAAGATCACAACTTGAGCCATCAGCAACAGTTCGTTCGTGAAGCGAAAATCGGGAAATAAGGTGCACACACTTGCGGTTAGGAAGGGGACCACTTCGAACAAAGCGCATATAGCCGTGATGATAGTCAAGTAGCGGATGAACCTGCGGTGCAGCTCTAAGGTCTCCACGCTGTAGATATGGATCATTCGGGCGAGGTGCCGTTTAAGTAGCCAGGAGAACATGACAATGATCACGATGAGGGAGATTGTGGTTACGATAGCGCCTGCGCCGATGAATGTCCCGGTCGTACCGAGTGGGCGCAGGCAGAAGAGTCTCCCTCTCTCCTCTGGTACCTTCTCGGAAATGTAGTTCTCCCGGCGATCGATGAAGTGCGAGTAACCGGCGAACGTTCCAACGATGCATCCGATGTGCACGGCAGCGAAGAAGACCATGGCCCAGGATCTCTCAACTCTGACAAGAAGGTGTGGATAGACGAACAAAGCGTACCGGTAAGGAAAACCGCACAATGACGCCAGAGTACAGTTGGCTACACAAGCCGTCATGCCAATAAGGAGGAAATGGAAGACGAGGTCGTTGTCGGTGAGTAGGGACATAAGGCCGTAGGCTCGGAGGCACAGGGATGGAAACTCGGAAGATAGGTGGAGCAGAGCTCGAAAGACGTTGCCCAAGAGGTCCCAGGTCATGGCGTCCAAGATGAGGTAGGGCATGGCACCCATGCTACTGGGGGAGTGCCGAAGGACGATGTACATGGAGAACAGCTTAACGGGTAGGCTGAAGCAGGTGCTGGCGTAGAGAAGTGCATTGTATGAAGCCAGAAAAGCTTCGGTCATCCTGGACAGGAATAGGTAGGCTAAGGGTCTTAAAGATAGAGGACTCTATTCATATATTATAAGTGTTGATTGCAAGTATCAAGTGAAACGTGACGAAGAAGATTGCGTTGTTAGTGTCGTCACCAGATGGGTTGTCATCCGCATAAATTGGCTTATTATTTTGTTTTTTGATAAATACGTGGTCCCGTTGTTCTCAACGAAAAAAGATCTGGACCGGTACAGTATATTGTTTGAAAACTTTGGCTTCTGCATGTTGGACATGACCCCTTACCGGATTACTCATTGTTATGAAGAATGACGCTATCTGGTGCCAATGAGTTCTAGGAAACAACAACAACTTTCGCTTCATGTTCCGCAGAACAGCTTGCTAGGTTCCTTGTCCACTCTGATCAGATACACTGGACTGCATACTAACTTTAGGACATAACAAGGACCGTGTTTAGACCATGTTTCGATCGCATCAGTTTCGCCTTCTTATTCAACCGATTTAGAACGCAGCTTTTGAAGCAGCTAAAAGCTTGCTTTACCCAATTAAAAAATCATCACAGCGATTTCCTGGATAAAAAAGAATAGGCGGAAATAGACCAATTTTAAAAGGTGCCGAGCAAGCTGTAGGCTTATAGTCAACGGAGGCTTAGTCCTACATCTCTCAAAACCCCATTCCGATGGACTATTCTGGAGAAAAAACCTGTTCTTTTGAGATCCAGTTATCTGAGGCTTTGAAACAGGAGCTGGACGCCACTTTACCTCGAAGTATCTTGAAGCAAAAGCCTTCTCACATGTGTATAGACCTTTCGGAAGAAGCTTTGGAACGAGCGCTGTTAAGTCACACATTTGTGGAATTTTTTTATTTGAGTCTTCGGAATGATTTACAACACGTGTGACAGAATCCTGACCAGAAATTGTGACAAAGAAGTTCGAATGGGACAGATAGTAAATAGTAATTGCGACGAGATAATAATATCGATAATTGCGACAATTGAAGATTTGCGAAACTCGAGAAATATGCAATACAATGCACATCACTAACGCTGAGACCATGGAGCCGTTGAGGTTTTATCGAGTTCCTCCAGTGCATCCAGGCAAAACTTGGAGCACATCTCGTAAAGAGCCTCGCTGACATCAACAGGGACCGCTGCTCGCGAAAAGTCCCTCACTTCGCCGACCACTTCCTCCAGAGTCACATGCTCGATTCCACGGCTTTCTATGACTTCCATGGCCTTTGCCTTCACGACCGATCTCCACTCCCGGTCGACCATCAGCTCCCTCAGTTTCTTGCGACATTCTTGCCGATAGCCTCGCTCGAACTTTGACTCAACTTGAGCGTACCCGGGCATCTTGACCACTTCAGACGTGGGAATGAAGGGAAAGTCGTCAGGGTTCTTCTCCACTATCTCCAAGCACTTTTTGCGGATCATATCGGCCTTTGTACCGGGCCTAGGAAGAGGGATAATCGGCGCGTAACCTGTCCTATTCGGCGGAGGTGCCTTCTTCATCACAACCTTTGGACCACTTTTCTTGTGCAGGTCACCGGACATGTTTCTGGAATCAGGTTAGATACTTTGTGAGAGAGTTGAATGTGGTAGAATGGGGGGCGCGAAACGCTCTTGGATGTTGTGCCAGAAAGTCACGTTCTATCCTTTAGTTTTTAGCCATTTTTTTCCGTTGGAAACGAAGTACAAGTATCCAGATACTCTCATCAGTTCAAAAAAAGGAGATCGTCTTTAAAAACAAAGTAGCATCCAGAAAAACGTTGTGGCGACGCTCGCAGCATCCACATGTGTACACCGGAACCGTGCTGAAAGGCATATCGCGTTAGGATGCATTAGAGATTGGCAATTGCGCTCTTTGGATGAGTCTCAGGGAGATCTTTGCAGCAAATACGTGAAGTCGACTCGATCTAAATGGGTGAGGCACTGCTTAATTACGAATATCGCGCTTTATCGCCCTTTGTAAGGCCTCACTAAAGGTCACCATGACTGAAGGCTCATTGTTAAATTCACATCTGTAAAACCGTGCGACGTTTGAGCGCCATCTTAACCTTCCGATCGCCACTTGCGATCACAACTTGCGTTACCATTTCAAGAAGTGCCAAATTCGCAATCGCTTTTTGTTACCTACTTGTGTGGTGTGAGCAAATGGCACTGGCGTCGGTTGTGACCTCTTAATAGCATAGCAAAGGTTTACGAACTGCATAAAGGTTGAGATTTCACCGTTATCATCATTCAGTTTGCTAAGCTCAAACACCCACAAGTCAAAGATGCTGATCAAGGTGAAGACGCTGACCGGAAAGGAAGTGGAGCTGGACGTGGAGCACAACGAGCGCGTCTCGCGCCTCAAGGAGAAGATCGAGGAGAAGGAGGGCATCCCGCCGTCCCAGCAGCGCCTCATCTTCTCCGGGAAGCAGATGAGCGACGACAAAGGCGTCGACGAGTACCGTATCGTCGGAGGCTCCGTCCTCCATCTTGTCCTCGCCCTCAGAGGGGGATTCTAAAGAGATGCACAGGACTCGTGTGAAGTAGTCTTGTAGTCTTCATGTAATCATTGTATTTATGTGCTGTTATGGTGACGTTGTTATTCATAGTCATAAATCATGTGCAATGCTTGATGTGCTCTTTCTTCCACATTAAAAATCTGAGATAGTGCTTGAAAAGCTTCGACTGAAACACTTCGACTGCCTCTGGACTATCATGCTAGTGTCAACCACTCCATTCTGCTAAAATTATTTCCGGGACTGAGGAATTTGTCTTTTACTAATAGTCCGTAATCTACATCCGTTGACGTTTAAAATTGTGAGTTCCACGTATCATTTTAATGACCGATCGCACGTAACCTTCTCAGAGTGCACTCCACTTATACTTCAGGTCTTCGTCTAATTTAATTCGGTTTTAAACCAAGCCGGGATGCAAACGTGGTTTGTATTTTTTGATAAGTTAGTAAGAACATATTTTTATGTCGCTGCGAGAGCCCGGGTACCTCCCCATGTTCAAATGGTCACAAAGGTGATCCTCTACAGACCAATAAGATGGCCGACAATCTCCGTAGCACGCTTCCTGTCGTACTTATGCTCAAGGAGCAGCTCCAGTTGGGTCAGACTCTTAGTAAGTATTTGTGCCGCCAACGTACAGTGCGCAAAAAGTTCTGTAACACGTTAAAAGCGATTTTTTTACATAAAACCGAAATTGTTTGAACAAATGAGCTATTCCACGTTATTCGTCACACAAAAATACATCATGTGCGTGAAAATCATTCAAAATGGTCAGCTTCTGCGTCGATACAGGCCTGAACTTCTTAGGAAGTGTCTTCCTTGTGCCCAGTTAGACCCTTAGGAAGTATTTGTGTACATATATACTTGGAAAGGCCTTTGCCAATACGAAGTCGATCTTCATGAAGTGCGGAAATCATGATCCCCTTGCCACTTAGGATGTCCCAAGGAGAATCTTCGTGGACAGAACAGATTTATTAGCCTTACAAGTTGCGAATATAGGTTGCAAACATACGTCAGTCACTTCAAAGTCTTTTTACATAACAGAAAAAAAAACGAAAAACTGCTTTGTACAGCGTATACAACACATATAAACGTAGATACATATAAATTCTATACACCGCACTCAGCTGCCTTACACATGGCTGTCGCGCCTCAAGAAGAAGTATTCTATACAACATCGTATACAAAACATTCGTATATACAGTATTAGAGACAAACCACTTGGTAAAGACCAACGAAAACGGAGATGAGATCGCCATCAAGACAATAATTTACAAAAGGGGCGTAGGAAACGACAGAGAGACATAAAGCGAACTGGAAAGATGTTGACGGGATACTGTAGGGGTAGAAAAGAACATAAACGGGTCGTTTGGGACATGGACAGGCCTGGGCTCCGCGCCCAGGAAAGACTATTCGGGACAGCGGGGGACATAGAACTCTTGTGATTAGACTATTTCGCGTCGGTAGAAGAGGATATAGGGCTTCTGACGCTGGATTTCGCTCTCGGTACAGGCGCGGACGCGCGTGTCGTTGAAGCAGTACCACTCGCCGCCCGTCTTGCCGTAGGCCAAGTAGTGGCCGTGCCGTGCTCTAAAGAAAGAAGATCATAAGGGCTCGAAAGGGAAATGAAGATGGGGAAGACTACATTATTGAAGTGCTTCTTGACAAGGAAATGAAATATCTCCACTTTAATAAGGAACCAGCCTATATAAGTGGTAGGGAACATATTAGAGCGAATGATTTGATCAAATGGAAAGTCCTTTAAGGTCAAACAGAGTGAAAGAAAACCGATGAAACGGAAAATCTGGGAATTAAAAAAAAATTTTTTATTTGAAAAAAAATAGGAAAAAAATTTAGGAAATTTTAAAGGCCAAAGTGACATGAGCCAACTTATGTCATCGTCATCACCAGCAAGCGTCAATTCAAGAGAGTCAAAAAATGCTTATTTACCAGCTATCTAGCGTTCGACGCTTATGCTGTGCAGCATATGCATCATTAGCAGCTAAAATAAAGCCTTTCTTATGTTCATTTGTGCTTTCTTCAAAGGTTCCGAGCAGTGAATGACTTTTACCATCCTCAGGAAGATTTCCACCTGATTCCTATCTTGTTTTTAGTTAAAGCGACCTCATTAGATAGACTCCACTTCCCATCACCACAACTTACAATTGGCCCCTATGGCAAATGATGCTGAAGAGGCTGTACACGTACTGGTACGGCTGCTTCGTGGCCCCAACAGCCCCGAAGCTACCGTAACTATCGTTACTGGACCCGTCCTCGGCCATCTCCTCCGCACGGGACGGGATCTTCACGTAGTGTGTCAGGTTCATTCCCTCGATAGGGAACTTGACCGACGTGTCGATCTTCTTGCCCGAGTTATTGTAGCGGCGGAGTTGCACGCACAAGACCTGAACGACTAGAGTAGACACCGTTGTCTAGACAGTGACCGTACCAGGGGTGGGATCTTGAAGAGTGTGCTCTTGGTGGCCGGCTTGTCGCGCATGCACTTGGGACAGGAGATCATCGGCTGGATGGACTTTCGGTCGCCGTTCTCGTCCTCGACGTCGTTGTCGTGCGTGAAGTAGGTGGCGATGCACTCGTCGATCGAGTTGAAAGACTGACCCTCCTTGGAGAGGATCGGCAGGACTAGGTCTAGACCACATTGTGTAAGACTCCACCCGTGTCTGTGTCTACCTTGGAATGTCTCGTCTGTGGTGGAGACAGTGCCGCACTCCTGGCACACCTTCGTCGTCTCCAGCGTGCCTTGGAAGTAGGCCGAAATCATGGTCCTCGACGGGTCGGAGACCGGGACGGCGACTTTAGAATTTTTGAGTTTCTCGTTGAGCTTTCTCGTGGACTCTGCCAGCACGTCCGACTTCTTCGACAGCCTGAGCAGCTCCTCGTGCATTCGATTCGTCGTCTTGATGAGGAATTCATGTGAGTCACAGTGACTGTAGTATCTGAAAAGGACGAACCGTCATGAGGGTTACGGTATCTTAGGAGCGATTCGGGCTGGGCGCCATGTCTTGGCGTCTACTTCCGCGTCACCGCCACGTCACATAAGCCTTAGATTGAAGAAGTTCACACTTTTAGTTGCTTCCACTTAATTGTCCGGGCATTGTTTTATGAAACTCTACAGTAACCCACTCTTTATTAGGCCGCATGCTGAGACTTCATAGCCGTGCACTCTGGTCGGCCCATAATTGAATTCATTGGATAAGTTCCAATCCCAGATCGATATGACGATGATGACGAAAAAACAGTAAACACTCAGGGACTCCCGCCGCGAAGGAGACGAGACTACGGTATGACGCGTATTTAAAATGTTCTATTGTTGGATGCTAGGGCCTGGAGGGAGTCTATAAAGATTTACGGTATAAAGATGCGTTGAAAATGTTAATTTAGACATGGAAGGGACCGTGGGGTACGGTAATCCGAGGTACGGTGGAACCTTTTTAGAGTTTGTAAGATTTTAGTCGCTTAAATTTGTAGTCGGAAAACTCCTTAAACCCAATTCAAATTGAATCCTAAATCCAAAATTTATAAGTCTGTCCCACTGCAAGATTTTCAGCCTCGGGTTACGGTAGCTCATAATGAGGTTTGCCAAAGCTTCGTATCAAAACCATAAAACTCGCACTGCTATTTTCTCAAGTTCCTACTACTGCTGATCCACACGTAGGCAGTCACATAATTTCAAGAGCGATTGGACAAGTTCCAATTAGAGATCGATATGCGAGTGGTCCCACAACGAAAGGTGGAACGTCGTAACTACGGTACTGCTTTGACGCTGGAAATTTCGGGGCACAAGCATGGGTGCAAGAAAGGAGAAAATTGGCGTACAAAATTTTCCCACGAATCCAAGGTGGAACCTCGCACGGTTATAAAGAAGAAGCAGCGGGTTACGGTAGTAAAGAGCAGCGGAATCTGTTTTAGATGTGTTTTTAGATTCAACTTTGCCTATTTTCGATGTGTTTATCGAATTCTGAAACTGCAAAAAATTTCGAAACGTGAAAATATTGCAGAATATTTAATTTGGGCAGCTGTGTCCACCAGGACGTCCATACTTGAGAGAGCACAATTTGAGCTACTTTTTCAAGACAGACAGATCATTTGCGTCTATGCAAAAGCAAACCTCATTTAGGAAAAGCGTCATCTGTGGAAATCAATTTTGCTTTTAAGAATTCAACCCGGAAATGCTCCAATTATGTATTCCTCGGGCTTATGAATCATTTCTCTAAACGGGGAAATGTGGGACCTTTCCAATCATAGGAGAAAGACTTAAGCCCTTCTGAAACTGTCTCACTCCTAAACGTATCCATTTCTGCATTTCTGTAAGACTTTGGAGATCTGAAATATTTCTCAACACATTTTATGGGTAGTTCTCGGTATCCGAGGGTAATTTTAGGCAAAATTGTCATTGGAAGTGGAGCCTTAGTCCGTATTTCAGTTTTTTAGCTATTTAATGCTGTTTTGTGAAGTATTTCAAGTTTCCGGCTACGGTAGACGCTAATCCCGGTGCATATCGATTCCCCGTGGCCTGCGTGCACATCCAACATATTGAAGCCTATTGGACTCGTTCCAATCTCAGATCAATACAGCCAAACCGTCTACATACTCCTGGGGTCCCGCCACGCGAACGCTTCACCCCAACTACGGTAGCGAATTGAACGCCTCCCACGCCATCAGCTGTTGCTCCGAAGCGCCGATCACGCGTCTCTCTCCCATCTGGCAGCAAAAAATCAAATCAAAAATAAAAAAAATAGCCGAACGACTTTGGAGTCGATATGCGCTCCTTTGGTGGAGTTTTCCTGTATTTCATTTCAACATATCAAAAAAGTCGCCTCGCCGGCTGTGCCTAAAAGGACCTATAGAGCCCCCTGAAGGGTTCCTGATCGACGCAGCTGATTTCCGCTGATCCCATGCCCCCGATCTCTCTCGCTCGCCCCTCTCCTAGGTCTCCCAGAGCGGTCCCCGCAAAAACACCGCCACCGCGACATCGGCGTCGTCGTTTCCTTTGTGGCTGCGGAGAGGACGCGGACGGCGGCGCGGCGGACGGACGGATCGATCGGAGCTCGCTCCTCTCCCGCTCGCCCGGTCCCCCATTCCGCTCACATGACAAGGCAGCGCGCCGACGCACAGCGCCCAGCCGGCTAGAAGGAGAAGTACCTACAAGAACTCGGGCATAATCTTTCGGACTTCGGTCATCATGGCGCTCGCCGAGATCGAGGACACTAGACGCGGCACAGTGCCGCCATTCCGCTCCTGGGTGCCTGACAACGCCCGCATCACCTTGCGGAACTCGTGGACGATCAACCTGGAATCATGACCACTGCCCCCACGTCCGCTACCGTAATCCGCCTACACAGAACTCATCTCCCCGTTGAGCGCTTGGAAGAGATCGTCGCCCTCGGGAAGGTTCAGGAGGTACTCCTTGACGCTGTCGTTGCAGCTGAAAAGGGCGGACGTGAAAAGGGGACACAAGAAAGGGCCCCTACAAGAAAGACTGAAGAACGGAGTTCACGTAGCACGTCAGATCGGGGTTGTCGATGCCGCGAGGCCGGAATCCGGTGGGCCGACGACGGTTCACGTACGTCGACGTCGCCGGCTTCCGCCGCTTCGTCCCCGTACGCTTCGCCGATCCCGGCGGTGCTGTCTGAAACTCATCGCTACCGTAATTCGAGACGATAGAACTACGGTACCTTGGCCACTTTGTGCTTCGGTTCACCCGCTTGGAAGCTCTCGGCGGGAGAGTAGCACTCCCGCTTCTTGGTCACCCGCTTGGACGCTCTCCGCTCGGACCAGTCGCTGTCGGCGTCCGCGTCTCCTCCACTCGTATTCCCCAACCTGAACGCAGGGGTTTCCATGCGCATGGACTTTAAGGGGGACCCTCACCCATCCTCCTCCTCGTTGACCTCCTCATAGCTCTTGCGCAGTTTCGCGCGGACTCGTAGGTCCATGTAGGCTGAGTGCCGCGCGATCCAGTCGATACCGTCCGAATCGTCCGTCTGCGCCTCCGGAGCGGCGGGTGCCACCGAGCCGTTGAGGCTTTCGCCGCCTCGGAGACCCCCTTTTACATCGTCCTCATGCCGCTGGATCGTTCTCGGAGCGGAATTGTCTTTGGACGATGGTGGAGAACAGTTCCGCATATGCCTGTAACCGAACCACAGATTAGACATTAGACACGCCAAACCCTCAAAGTTAGCGTCTGTAGACACCGTGCGCGTCCCTATACAGTAAGAGAAGACCGACCGACTCGGGGAGAAGTCCCTTAACTGACTGAACGGTCTAGACCGAAACGCAGATGAGACAGAGCCGCCTGACTGACTCACTCCGACACTCAGCAGATACGTGGACGGCGGTTTCGGAAGACGCCGGGTTCCGCCTCCGAGGCTCTCTGATCGCGGAACGGTCCTAGGCGCCCTTTGGTCCTCGCGCGAAAGTCACCCCGACCTGACGGTGGGATATGCAAATCGCCATCGCCCGTCCTGTCGCTACGATATCGCCGCCGCCACATGCGACTGACGGCGGCGTCAGTCGCCCGACGACGTCGCCCCGTTGGCCACCGCTGCCGCGCACGTCGACGCGAAAAGTCAATACGCAACTCGGTCTCGCCACGACATTAAGTAGGCGTCACCGGCTTTGAATCGCCGCGTCCCAGAAGACGACCGCCTTCCAACGCCCAGCTCCAGAAGTTGTTTGAGGTCTTCGCCGTCGTCCCTGGCGAGCCCTTCCCACTTCGGCCTCCTCCTCCTTGCTGCCGGACCCCTCCCACCGGGGGCGGCTCGCGCACTCCTAAAAACCGTCTACAGTACCCGACGCCGACTCGTGATCGACCCGTCCACGAACGACGTTAGCGCAACTTTACTGATGCTCTAAACCAGGAAAATAAATTAAGACTGCATTGCACACTTAAAACTATAAAACACTTCTACACCCAATGATTAAGGCCGAGACGGTGAGAAGACAGAACGGGGAGGGGATTAACAATTTACACGAAGGAGGAGTGAAAGGGAATCGATATCGTCAGAAGCACGGTGGGACAGAAAGCGCGAGGAAATGTACAATATGAATACCGACGTTTACACCTTAGAAGAACCTAGACTATGTACAGAAGATGTGGCGGCCCCGTATCACAACGAGAGAACCAGGGGGAGTTAGCGCAACTTTAATGCTCTAAAAAAATAAATTAGAACAGTACAACCCATCGCTCGGATATATACAACGAAAAAATCTACAGCTGCCAGTGCTCTGCGAAGTCGACGTAGAGCCCGTGCTCCAGATGAGCTATGGCGGCCTTCAGCGACAAATTACCGCATAAGACATGGGAGTCGCGTAATAAGTCGGAGTTCTGAAAAGGAACCAGATCATATACGCCTAAACGCTTGCAGCTAACATCGCCAGGAAGATTCCTATGTTGATTCGCCAGAGCATGGAAGAACGGCCTCAGCTCACGGAATTCAGTGAGGGTCTTGATACCCGTCAGCGAAGCAGAAGACATGGAGCGTTCGGAGTCGGTTAACGCCTCGTACTTCTGGAGTAGCAACTCATGGATCTTGTTTGCATGTGGCGTGAAGAGGTCCCGAGCGCTTGGCGTAATCGCACTAACGAATCCCCAGCTACACCTAAACTCATGGTTTTAGTAAAAATGGACGTGACGATAGATTGTTACATCTGATATTGCGGAAGGTGTCCTCGCGGCAGAGTGCACAGCGTTTCTAGCAGCTTGCATGACGACAAGTAAAGCTGCATAGTTTGGTCAGAAGCGCATCGGCCGTCCTCCGATTGTGAAGCGGAGAGATCTTGTTCCATCTGCATCAACACGCTCATCTAAACAAGCTCAATATGGTCCTTCGCCTTAAATAAGATGACTCACGAGCTCGCTAATCATCGACGGCCATATCGACATCAGATTCGACGGTTTCGACCTGAGCAGTAGTACCCGGAAGCAGAGGAACACTTGGGTATGCACCACTGGAATCTGGTTCAATCGCAGGTTATCAGCGAGACGCTCCTGGATGTCTGGCATTAGCGTCTGGAACTGGTCCCGTTCAGCGCTGAGAATCACGAACGCTAATCGCTTCAGCACGGAGGCTCGGTGGTCATAGTCCGACTCCTTGTTCGACATTATTCCGCTGATTCCGGTATTTGCCGCGGTCGTCGCTGCTGCAATTCAGTAAGATCGTGAGAAAGACTTCCAGAAGCACTTACATAGAATTTCCTTGAAGGATGACTTGTCCTGCGTCGTCAGGTGATCCACGATTGTTAGCCATTGCTTCAAGGCGTGTTGATCCATCTTGAAGAACCCAGTGTCTCCGATCAAATCTACTACTGATTTCCGCCAAACTGATCGCATGTAGTTAAAGGTCGACATGGACGCGAGGAACTGCGACCCGGCTAAGAAAAACCTGGCGTTTCGGGTGCTGAAATCATCAAGATTGAAAAACTTTATGAGGACGGTATATTACTGCTTCGCCTTCAAGAACGGCAGCGTGTTGTTCCAGACGTTAGTTATGCTCGGCAGTAGACGTTCCTTATCCTCGCTTTTGGAAATCGAATCGACTAGCTCTGCCAAATTCTGAAAATCTTTTACCATGAAGACGCTTCTTCTATGTTAGAACTCACTTCAGAGAGCAGAAACAGCGCTTGAGTGCTGAAGGAAGGGTCTCGTTTCGCAGTATCTTTAAGACTAGAGCGGAGATTGGAGGAGCTCTTCTTCTCGAAGCTCCCGACGGTCGAAGGAGCCTGTGAATTCGAGTTTAGCTGCACTTCATAGCGAGCGGAATTCCCAGCTAATGACGTCGTCGATCCTTTAATTGAGTTCGATTCTGACGCCAAAAGTGACCCAGGAGTAGTTGAGAAGTCGACCGTGGGACTCAAGTCCATTGATTTCATGGATCCGGTATCTTGTTTAACGACGAGCGTCCGCTTCAACCATGTGGGCTGTTCCAGCTGCCAACCAATTATCATATTCACAGCGTCAGTAAGCCTCTGGCACGCATCTTGCAGCGATCGACTCAGATGCTTGTCTTCAATGATCGCAGGACTACCTAGTATTCTGACGAAATCGACGAGAATCCTAAAACCATAGAGTATAACCTTGCACCAAACACACGGCTTACATAAACTGCAGAAATATAGCACGAGGAGGTAATTGACTGAGAGGTGCTTCTGAGATCATCGTATGCAGGGCAGTCCAGCAGCTCTTGATGGCGGATTGGGAATGGCGTATGCAAGCATGAAGCAGTTCAAGGAGTGATACTTCAGTGGGGAACGATGAATTAGTCGACTTTTCAGTGCCAACGGTCGAAAGCTTTCCACTCTTTGTGCCATATTCCTTCAGCGATTCCGTGACCGTCGTTATGAGGCACTCGAACGGAAGGACCTTGATGCTTGAGATCAGGTCAGCGATGTCATTCTGAGACTCGGAATAGACAAAAGAAGGTTGGTCTGGTTCGAAGCGCTTTTGCTTCTCCGACCTCGTTAGCCAGACCATGGCCACAGCGCTCAAGAATGTTGACTGATGGTTCTGAGCGATGGGACTCAGCATTTCGATGATCATTCGACTCAGCACCTAAAGAACAAAACATTATATCCTCGTGAAACTTTGGCGTCGTACGTCTTTGTTTCCAATAGGGATCTTCACGACATTCCTTCGCTTCGTGGCGGCCCATACGTCGCAGATGGTCGAGAGGGCATGCGGGAATGTCCTCATAAGCTCTGCGCGGGCCTGCTTCAGGACACCGTTTCCCCTCTGATCCTTGGTACCCGTGGCGGGATTCGGCCCCGAATCAGAGAAGGTAAGAACCTTCATCAGACTGGAGAACGTTCCAGGAATCACAGAGATTGCCGACCCCACAAGACTGCTTGCGGCTCCGGTGGCTGACCATCCAGAGGTACTGTTCACTGGGATGACGTTTGAAGAACCAGCGGTTCCGGGGAGAATGGAAGGCGAGCTGTATGAAGCTGTTGAGTCGATAAGGCAGTAATGGAACATTGTAGCCAACGTTTCGAGCGTCTGGAAATAACAGTAATCTTAAAGGAAACACTAGGACCCTTACCATGATTCCATAATTCGGAGGGATCTCGCTAGGGCTGAGGTTGCCGTTAGACGTCATATTCCTGGGAGTATGCATCGGAGTCGAGCGCATGGAGACGGAATCGCCCAAGAAGAGGATAGCGTCACCACTGTTCTCAGGAGCTGGGTACGCCTCCATCACCGCCGTGTCCAGATTCTTGCAGAGTTGCTCGACGACGTGGACCACCACCGTGGGAAGACTTCTGTCGAGATACGGTAGAATACTCACAAGGAACTCTAGCCAAATTGAGTGCTTCTCAGGCCGTTTCTTCAAAGCGTTCAGTACGACGCATAAGAAGAGTCGCAGCTCGACGATTCCGACGTGGGGCTCACGAACGGTGGACCGGATTTGCGGGGAGTTGTAGATCTGGTGGTTGATCGTCATTCGGTCCATGTACCCGGTTACTGTAGCACCCTAAAGACGCAAATTATATAGAGAAAACAGCAAAAACTATAGGTACCTGATGTTCAAGATAATTCTGGAATCCGTTCTTTATTTCGTACTCCATTCCGATCACAGTGGAGGTCAGGTCCAGTAAGGCTCTGTGGTACTTGGAGATGAGGAAGTCAAATCGTTGGTGCTTCCTGGGGCCGATGTTGAACGAAGCAATCTGTACGGACAGTGGTGACATGCCTATTCCAGGCGTAAGAGGAGAGTGAACAACGCCGAGTAAGAGATGGAGTATACAGCGCTGGAGCTTCGATCGAGTCAGGATCGCATGGAGGTATGCCACGAAGGCTTTGGACTGCTGCTCCTTCACCATGGCGCGTAGTTCCCGGACCAGGTCATTTAGGAACTCCAGTGCTGCGATCTTGCACTTCCACGAATGAGTCAGGTCTTCTTCGTACACCGGAGTCACTGGGGAATTCAAGAAGTACGAGCGGAGAAAGTAAAGCGCCGCCGTTATCAGGATCTCCAAGAAGGTCGAATGCTGTTTGGCCTTCGTGACAGAGACTTCTTCGCCGGATAGGTCAGAACCTGCTTCTGGGAAGAAGTCGTAGCCAAGAATCGAGCGACTATGACGAGCTACAAGATCTCCCAGTGCGCAGTTCATTGGACTTCGTTCGTGAATACCCGATATCAGGTTGGCAGTCCCACTCGATACCATGCAGCTGAAATAAAGGAGGTCAACAGAGAATCCTGGACCTTGAAACGTACTTCACTATCATCCGACCAACTTTAGTGGACTGCTGCGACTTGATCAGAGAACTGAGCATTCGGAAGACCTCCTCGCACTTGCCTAAGTCCACGGCCCTGCCACTCTCTTCGTAGAGAAGCATGTGCGCGTGGAGTTCGTCGAACAGAGGCTGCTTTCCATCGCCTGGGGCAGTCATCTTCGGCAGTTCGGATGCATCGAATAACCGGAGCTCCTGGGTGGTCATGCTAAAGATACTCTCTTGCAGAGAGTCTTGTCTTCTATGACCCGTCTTCACCCTCTTCACAGGAGCTGACGGGGCGGACGAATCGTTCTTGAGCATTGGCGCACTCACGACAGATTCCGTCGGCAATGAGGAGGCCATTGTCGTCAGCTGTACAGAGCTGGCAGAAGGGCGAACTCCGCCAACAACACCGTTTCCAATGAACTGCTTGTCCACATCGTTCGTCTCTTCGATGTTGAGCTTCGGAGGGAGGCTGGATCGGCTTCGGGCGGTGGCTGTTGACTCCGCTACGGACACATTATCGTCGTGGTGCACGTAGAAGGCCTGATTGGCATCGTCCTCTTCTTCCATTTCCATTTCGAGAACTACAGAGTCCACCAGGAACTGGACGGTCTCATAGATAACTTGATGCGTCGAATCAAGAGAGATTCCGTCGCCCTCGCCGAAGGATTCCTAAAGTACACGATGAAGTTTTAAAACTGGACGCTTCATTCGAACGTCGTTGCTCAAATTGTCGTCGTCGAAGTTCGGGATATCAGAAGTCGTTCGTTTATGCGTCTTGCTCGACAGCTCCGGCTCCTGCTCGAAAACGTTGTTGGACGTCGGCGACATCAGCAATCGTTTTCGGAGCTCATTAAGGAGCTTATGGTCGCTAGAATAGGATTTCATAGACACATTCGCAGTAGCTGGACCTACTTCATGTAGGAGAACAACACGTCTTCATTAGCCATGTCTCCAGCGGCTCCGTCTTCGGCACAGATATGATGTAGGGTCTTCCGGCTGTTCGCAGTCTTCAAGCAGACGTCGTTCAGTCCTGGTGGCATTGCTGTCAGATCACAGTGGTTACAGCGCGACTGGATCTGAACGTGCTGCACCGAGACACGTGATGTCGACGGTGACCACAGAAGAACAGAAAGCATCTGAAAAATCTCTTTAGGAGAGCAAAGAACTTTACCTTCTTACCTCCAGAATCCTGGGCAGATCGTTGTGTTTCGCACACTCCACTAGCCACGAGTTCGCCTCATTTCCTAACTCCGAGTGGATTGTGTTTATTCCACCTTCCGCGAGCACACTTAAGAGGATCATCAGCACTTTGTTCATTGGTTTCGCGTGGAGTCCTGGGAACAGCTCGACTTCAGAATTGCTCAGGAACTGTCGATTCAACGACCAGAAAGTGGTGAACTTCTGGGCTGCGCGGCAATGAACACCGACGTCGTTATCAGTGAGCTCATCGATGATCACATCTTCGCACTTGCTTGAACTCTCAGAAGGTTTCCGTGAATGGAGTAGCAGAAGTAGTTTACATGCTGAGAGTAGGTGGGATGAATCCATCTGTGACGTCAGCATGCAGGTCCATAGTCGTTTGCAGGCGTCGTAGAAGAAGTCCGAGGCGTCCAAATGTTGAAGAGCCACCTGGGTGAGAAACGGGCGCAGTAGAATCGTTGTCGTCGTCTTCTCAGAACCATACAAGTAGCTTCCCGTTCGACCCACAACGGCTTCGTGCGTCTCGATAACTGCTTGAGACCGGACGTAGATGTAGACGATCAGTTCCAGTATCATCACGCGCACCTCGAAGTCGTCAGCCGAGTCAGCTTCCGTCATCCAGGACGATACATCGATTACGCTGATTAGTGCCCGTAGCCAGGCAGGTTCAGAATCGGTTCCGACGATGTCTTGAGGTATGGTGCTTCGTTGCCGGGGCGCTCCAAAGAACTGCTGCCAGAAATTTTTCGGTTCTGCTTCTGGGAGGGCACCAATACAACAGATTTTCTCGGTGGTGAACATACCATGAGACTCCTTGTCGTTGCCAAACCAGAATATCGAGAATTCTGAGAAATCTCGAAGGAGGGATGTTGTGGCAGACAGGACTTCTATCCTTCTTGTGTCACGCTGTTCACAGTAGAACTCGCATACGGATATCATCAGCTGCTTACACTTCTCGAGACACTTCTCAATCTTCTCTTGGTCCGACATGTCGGCATCGGAAACACTCAGGAACCGCGAACTGTTCCCGTAAGGTTGAAGATTCCGCGCTTCATCCCGCCCAGTTGAACGCGCTGAAAATGCGATACAGTAACCCTGGGCACATTTAAGAATACAATCTTCGATAATAAGGTCATGTCGCACATGAATAAGCCGAGACCCATCACTACAGTAACCCTGTCAAATAACAAAACTTACTTGGCGACCCGAATTCAATACTTCGTTGACTGATCTCCCGTAGAAGTAGCTGACAAATTCCGATGAGTGCCACGAGGTTCTCCTGCTCGAACTTGTCACAACCGTGCTGATATATACTGGAGAGAATTGTATAGAGCAGCTCTGCTAAATGGCGGCCCCTAATGTCGCCGTGCGAATCGAGTTGTACGATCTTGATGCACATCGAGACCATCTAGAATAACGAGGCCTGTTAGAAGGACTCGAAGGTAAAACTAACCGAAGGAAAGAGTTTCAGGTGCTCTCGCCTCTTGGCCTCTCTATACTCCCGCTTCTGCTTCTCTTCTATCGTTTGTTCAAGCTCGTCGCTGGGCTCTCTTTCCGAACATTTCAGGAGGTTTTCAAATAAACGGCTCAAGAACTGCCACAGGAAACCCGCTTCCAAATTGTTCAACAACACGTTAAAATTCTTTCCTATTTCCGAAATCCTCTTGGCTTGATCGTCCTTTTTGTCGTTCGTGGTTTTTCGGATTTCAGAAAACGTTCGATTCGCAGCTGCGCTGTTAGCCTTAATAGGAAGCAATCTGTAGATATAAAACATCCACTGATACCGTACCTCCACAGATCCCTCAGTGTCATATTTGCAGGCAAATTCCAAGAACATCGCCAAACAGTCCTCAAGGATCAAGTGGCCAAGCTCTCCTCTATCCAGGAAGTAGCTCAATGTTCGGCATACCCGTACTTCAGTGAACTGGGCCTGGAGGTCAATCGCATCGCTGTCGTAGCTTCCACCAACGGCTGCAATGATGGACTGGGTGGTAGCGACATCGACAGTATCAAGCTTCAGGTACTCTTCGACGGCGAGTTTTATGAGAGGCAGTGTAAATGTCATGAAGAACTGGATATCCTCTTCATCTTCCTTCTCCTTCAGTGGATTGTCACAGGAGCCAGACCTACAAGAAACGAGTTAAAAGAGAGAAGATAACGATTCAAACCAACTTGTTCAAAAACCAGTTGAACAGCCGACGGTTCAAGCTGGCATCTCTGCGTAGAACTACGAAGAGGCACCGACGCATTATCTGCACCAAGTCCGCTTGGACCACGTGGTCAGAGTTCAGCGGGAACGCATTGCACAAGAAGTCAAGAAGATTCCGCTGAACCAAGGCGCTGCCGTGGTCATCGGCAATTTCGCACAGCGCTGAGATCGCGTGGTCAATGTGGTGTCCCATTATGTATAGCTGGTTGTCCATCGGAATCGTCTTCTCGAACTTGCTGTTCACGTATATCAGGCCCGGGAGGCGAACCTTCGGCTGGTTCAGCAGCCCTTCCCACAAGCAGCCGAAGAAGGTCTCGGCGCCCACCGTGTCGCAAAGTTCGTTGAGGAGCTTGAAGGAGCGCTCATAAAATTCGGTGCCTTCTTCAAGCCCGAGCAGTACCGCTCCTATGAATCCGGGCAGGCTGGGTCGCAATTGTGCGCCTAGTGGCAGCAGGTAGATTTCGAAGACGTTCATGAGGGCATCCTTGACTTTGATCTGGCAGTGGTCCATAAGCGGGAACAGTCCGAAGGCGAACATGTGCAGCATCTTGGGTAATTCATCGCGGCCGACTACATCGAATATCTGCCGGTATATCTCGAGGACTTTCAGGTGTACTCCAGCAGGAAGAGCAGGGTGGAGACACTGGGCAAGACGTTTGCTCACGGCCACAGGCTTCGGTACTTCGCGAAACTTCACATTGGACGAGATGACCTTCTGAAGCTTCGATAATGCAGAAATGAGATCGGCCCATTCCGTTGTGTTCTCGAACTGCTTCAGGGCCTTCTCAATCGACGCCACATACTGCTTGTACTTCGAAGTACTGTGATAGGCTGAAAAGAATTGCTTAAACACATTGTTTTCAATTTCAATGTTATAGGAAGTAACATTCTTTAGTCATTGAGTACACAAACAAGTCATTAATTTCAAAATGCTCCTACCGTCTTTTGTAAATCTTAACCATGACTTTTGATCTTCTAAAACTATGGAAGAGATAAGAACCAACCTTGGGACATCACAGCAGTCGCAGTCGATGGTGCCGTCGCGTATTTCCTCTTTAAGGATTTTTTGGCAGCGACGGCAAGGGCTGCGGTTGATCTGGAAGCAGACGGGAACTTCATAATACAGAGGTCAAAGTTGACAATAAAACAAGTATCTCATCGATTGTCGTCCGAAGTCATCCGATGCGTTCCTCTTCACGCACAACATTCGAATACAATACGTCGCCGGCGTAGGGGACGGAAACGACACGCGTCGTCACTCTCCCTGATCAGCTGTATAATCCGGCTTGACGCCAGCGGCAAATTGATGCAAAAAGCTTGATCACAGAGACGACGCGTGAAGTCCACGGTCCTTCTGGCTTCCCGTGGAACGCGGAATGTGACAGCGCAATAACACGAAAAAAACGCAAAAAGGGTTCAGGAATTTTCAGATTCCGGCAGAGGGGAAGACAGCTTTAGGCGGCTGGATCTTTCCAATGTATTATAGAAGTTATCCAGAAGTAGAAAGGCGGACAGACCTTTACTAAGAAGTATGAATTAACGAGAAACGTCAATTCAATCTAAAGTCCAGCTGACAGAAATAATGCCGGATCTCCTTCGGGCTACAGTATCGGGCCAATTGAGGAAAAGTCGGAAAATGAATCTGAATTGAAAAGAAGTAAACGGAAATCACACGAAAACAATAATACAGGTTGGGCCCTTGATAGTCCACGGAATAAGAATCCAAAATCGCAAAACCAGGCCAATTATGGAAGAAGGAAACAATGTGACACAACGCGAAACCTCGACACGTGGAATAGGAGATCTCGAGGAGCTACAGGAAATAAAAACGGATCGAGTAACCACAACAACAAAGAAAGAAGCCTGAAGCATTCGGCGTTGGCGTTCCCAAGTCAGCCAAAACAAAGGGCGTTCACAGCTGTTTTGAGGCAGCGTCGGTGATTCGTAGACGTTCCAAGCGCCCAGACAGATTATGCCTCGGAAGCCAGATGCCACCCGGGACTTCAGAGGCACATGGATTGCCGTAGAAGCCGAAAGTAGCGTCTTCTCCTGCCGCGCGAGAAGAGTCGTTCGTGGTCGCCGTTCGTCTCTCTCAGCCGCGCTGGAAACGGGATTTGGTAAAGCCCGGAGATTCGGGCACCCTCGTTTCGTCACCACTGTCGTCAGGGATGGCCTTGAAGGCGAACCGAGTCCGCATTTTTCTATTGTATTCGAGTCGAGCATTCGAAAAATTGATTCGCTGTTCAGCTCGAATTCGATAATTTGAAAAATTCAATATGCGAATTTCGGCTCAAATGTCATCTCTAGTCGCCTCGCGCGAAGAGTGCTCTATGCGTCGAGGAAAGAGGCGGATTTCAGGCGAGGTAGTTCCATGACCTTCTGGAATCGTGATTTCGTGTAAACCGCTTACGGAGATATAATCCAAGCAGAGACAGCGAGATTGGTAGCTTGCCAGGACGAGAAAAGAAGGCAGAAAAATTTCTTTTAAAAAGGTTTAAGAAGCTGTGCCTCCTAAAGGGGACACACGAATGGAGCTCCGCCATGGAGTTTCAATCCCCATTGCTATCGTCACACCACGCAAGAGTACAAAATTCTTATTGGGACTAAAAATATCCCTTTGGGAGGTTCTTAAATTCCACAAGGAGCTCTTTCATTAGATTTGCTTTTGGCCGCTTCATCCCAACCTACCCCCCTCACCGAAAATTCGCTTTCGCATCAGATCCTGCGCTAAAGTCGTTTCAATTGCGCACACTGATGTGAGTGTCCAATGAGGTGTAAACCAGGAACCAGTATCGATTGAGTTTCTATTGATCTTGGAAAATCCAGTTTCGCTGACCTTTTGCTAGGGGATATGACTTCATGAAATTACAAGTTCCGAGGTCTAAAAACTGGTACGATCTGCGCCACACTGCATTGAAAGGACGGGGGAGCTGCCTTTAATCCAAATAGTTGCACTTGCCAATGAAAGGATTCTGAAAGGGCGTGGGATCCTGCAGAACACAAATGTGAACCCTGGGGACTGTATGTTAAAGCAGTCAAAACACAAATGCAACGACCAAACAATTCAAGGGCCTCCGAAATGGAATAACATTTCGGCATTTTCCCACACACGCAGACAGTCCGGGAAATATCATTTCTGACTTTTACGACGTTATCAGGTGAATCACTGAACGTTAAGATGAATGATCGCTTCTTGCCCCAAAAGTGGGTCGTTGTTAAATTGATCGCTTCCCCGGAAACTATGCAGCACGGGTACAATGATCCTGTTTCACGTGAGGGAACCTTTTTCATATCAGGGGAATTCCTGTGCGCATTCGCAAGCATGAAAGTGCAGATGATAAGGCAAGTTCAGGGTCAGCCATCTCTACTCCCGTATAGGGGCGATGAGATAACTTTAAGGTTAACGAGTTGAGCAGACGCTCTTTATGTAAGGAGATATCTTAAAGAACGAATATAAATATAGAACATTACGTACATATAAATTTTCTATAAATATACAAATTTTACGATGACGATTCGGAGTAGGAACACGAAACGCGAATAGCGATTGAATTTAAATTCCGAAGTGAAATTTGAATCGCAACAATGCTATGGATGACTGTACGCCGTCGGCGGAGGCGCAGCTGGCGCCCACTATGCGAGTGACGACGGAAGGAGGAGACCACTATCGTGTGCCGTATGGCGCATATAATAAGACGCTGCTGGTGACTCAGGCAGTCGGTATCGACCTGTACACGCGGCAATAGCCCACGACGCCGATGTTCGCCGTCTTCTCGATGCACCCTCTTTTCATATTTGTATTTGAACTAACCCACTATCAATGTGTGCTCTCCGCCGAACGTACAAATAGATCCCGTTGAATTGAGTGGCCGAGACGGAAACGCATGCAAATGCAAAAAGTGGGGCTCGGCTACCGTAAAAGGGTCTAGGGTGCAAACAACAAAGTCACTGCCGAATACGCACTTTCGGTGGACAGTTATTAGTGTTTTTGATATAGTTCGATAGAGTCTGTTGCATACAGGCATTCCAGAAACTCTTAGTCCTCCTCAACATCAAGGCCATTTTGAGAAAGGCCTTTACTTGAAAGGGAGCCTGTGCACGTCTCAAGACTGAGGTGGCCCAGATGCGCTCTGTTTGACGCAGAAAAGTTTCCAGGAGTTCATTGAATGATTATTGCTTCTCGAGATAATTCTAAACTGAAACTGCGACATTCCTGGAACTGGAGTGCAGGCTTAGGAAGTAGGAGGTATTAGGGCGAGTTCATCGGTTCTCCTCAGGCACTCTCTCATCATTTAATTAAATAGGACCAGAGCGGAATAGATTATATTGATGAGTTGCTTTGCTTGCTTGTTGTTTTGATGCAGATTCAAGACCAAAATTAACTTGGGTGCAGACTAATAGTTCATTCTGTTTGGAGTTTAGGATGGTGACTGCTCTGCTTTACTTTATTTCGACCTCAGACATTTCTGGAACTCTATTTCATTTTTTGTGACTGAGCGGAGCGGTCGGCTCTGGACTAACTCATCTGTAAGTCTTCTTTTCCCTCCTTCTGCCTACAACTTCTTTACAGCGGATGATCAGAGGGTTAGCCTTTGGAGTAACTGCAGGCGTCGCTGGAGGAATCACATACGAAGTGTACCGTACTGTTCGCGGAGCTGCGCGTGCATGTCCTAAGTGCACTGCTCCAGTAGGAGCCGACGGCGTCTTCCGAGGAGAGCGAGAACCGCGATCCCTGACCTTCCAGTGGTCGGTACACCCTCTCGAGTGGATGGCGCGAGAACGCGTTCTGCGACGCCGCAAGTGCTGCCGTGCGTGACTTTACCGTACCTCGAATCTTGTTGTTGTTTCAGAATGCCACAAGGCTCTTGACGTCACATCAGTGATTGTCAACGACCGCACGTGGCACCGACATTGCCTCCGTTGTAGCCGATGTGATCGTCAGCTGAAGGGACATCTATACCGTATGCTGAACAACCAGATCTACGACGAGGAGTGCTTCCGTGAGGAGATGAGCCAGCCTCGGAACAGAAGGAGTCACACGACATCCATCACGTGGATTACTCCCGATCCGACGTCAAAGCCGGACAAGTATCCAACAGCGACTATTCATGATGGATTTCCCGAATTTAGGAACAAGGCTGATAGCCCTAAACGTGCCGAGGACGAGAAGCGGAAAGAAGATCTGAAGAAGGTGGTCGATGCCATCGCGACTCTGAAGAAGGCGAAATGGTTGGCGGATGAACGGAAATTCAAGGGAGAGAGACCGGATGATGGCGATTAAATATTTTTATGTACATAGAAATACTGTCCAAAATCATAAAGTAAGGTAAAAATCAAAGCGGAAATACAACCAAAATCGTGATCTCGTAACTTCTCACAAGGATTTATTTTCCATCAGAGTGTCGAGATCTTCACATATCGTCTTCATCAGCGCGTTGTTAGGGGCGCCGGTACGTAAGGCGGAATCGAGGAAGTCGGCATCTCCAAGATGGTGAAAGATGTGCCCGACACGCTTCACCGACTTATCGCTCAGGAGCTCCGCCGTCAAGTGGGTAAGGCGTATCTGCACATTGTCCATCAGTCCCTTTAGGTATTTATAGTCATAGGAGAAGTCAAGCTGCAATTACAGTTCGTATTACCATTAATGTGAAAAAGAACTTACAGTGCCATACGAACTGACTGTAAGGAGTAGAGTCTTCAAGCACCTTTGAAAAGAGTGCAAATCATCGAGTAACTGTTCGGAGAGCTTATTCTCGCGGGTGACGACTCCCAGCTTTAGTGAGATCTTGATAATGTTGGAGATGATCTGCAATGATGCGTGTGATTCCCTCGAAAAGTGCACTTATGGCAATTGGGATCGCACAATTCCTTTCGCAGCGGATAGCGGTTTCGCGCGCCAATTACCACCATGGAGAAGGTCATATGTTGAAAGGCGCTCCATCATGGGAGACCGTATCTTTGCGCCCCGAGTGAAATTTTGACGGACAATCTACAGGAGCTCAGATCTTAATTTGTTGCACATGACCTTATTCTCAGAGACCATACGAATTTCAGAAGCTTAGAAGCATCATGTAAAATTTTCGATGTGAGCAAAGGGATCAATATGAGTAGCACACCTTCGAAACATCTGTCCCGAAAAACCTCATTTACGTCTCCAAATCAATCGGATCAACAATTTGTCTCAGATATACTACGCAATTCGAAACTGGTTCGCCTTAGAGCTCATCAATCTTTGTGCACAAACCTTTTCGGCGACATTCTTCGGATATCGCTCCTTCAAAATAGTGTACAGATTGTCGAACAGTCGAGACGAGTTCCCGCTAACGAAATGCTTCATAACCGATCGTTTGCCCACTTTCCCAGCGACGTTTTTCTGGATGCGCTCGAAGAGGGACGCCGAGCTGAACCCTGCGTTGGAGCAGCTTCCATTTCCATCGCTTCCGCTGCTGAGGCTGTTCGATTCTTGCAGCACTGAAAAGATAACAAGATCATTAGTTTCGCGACAGGTTGCGCAAACATTGCCCCATGTCACAGAGAAGAATTCAAATTGCGTGCGGGCGGGAGATAAGAGCATGCGATAAGGACGAAAACTGGACACCGCGGTGGAACTGACCACCGCGAGGTCATTAATCAAAAAAGTCCATGACTAATGTCTTATGCGTGTACCTGGACAGGTTACTGGAAACATCGAAGAAACGGTGACGCTCATTTGTCACAAGTCCGGATGCAAGACGGTCGTGGTCAAAGGACTCTTTTGTGAACGAACGCAGAAGTCAATGGCCATAAAAATCCCAGATGTCCTCGACCTCCACCCACATGAACCGTCCACTTGGTAGTTAAGTAGCCTTGTAAAAATAGCACAGCAAACACATTGCGCAGACAGGGTTGCCACAAACAATTTACTCGTCATCCGGTTGTTTGTTCGAAAAAACCAAAACAAGAACAAATCACTGTCAGTCTCAATTTGTCAGCTAACTGATGGCACTAAAAAGTCGTAAAAATCACATAACAAAACATTAGTTAGTGCGCTCCTTAATGAAACGACTGAAAAGTTCTTGAATTACTATTCAAAACTCCAGAAGATTTCAAGCAGCGTGAAAACAATCCTCATTTCAGTCAATCAATTGATCAAATGAACATAACATATCGAATAACAGGAAAAACGTTACTTGATCGCTAAGGAAGATGAGAAGACGGATACATTCAAAAACACCCAGCTAGAAAGTTTACAAGCACAGCTAATCTGATCTTAATTTAAAGAGTGTTGCAAATTATAATCGTAAATTTGGACCCTATCTTTCAAGGAATGGACATGAGAAACACGATACTATCGAAACAACGCCATCAAAAACTAAACCCAAAAACATTCCACCCAGAACCACTTTTTCAATCAACCAAATCACACCCGAATCGTAAAACAATCCTATAAAACGCGAATCCAGAACAAACGATAAACCAAATTGCCACAGGAAGACGAAAAAACAAACCTCTCTTCTTCTCGCTAGTCATCTTCTTGAGTGGTGCCGTCGGACAGGAAGAGATGCAGGTGGATCAGTGGCGATGAACACGCGTACAGGAGGACGAGCGGGGAGGAGACAAGGCAGGAAGAAGCCGCGCGTTGATGGTCACGAAACTGCGTTCACGGGTGGACAAGGGTGCGAGTGGGAGGGGCGGCCGGGTTGCAAGCGAGAGGGACTCCTATTAGATGTGCGACCGTGCCCGTGGCTGCAGAACGTGGAAGGAGACAAAAGCACTTACCGTCCGGAGACATCTCGCGCCGTCGCAGTCGGTGACAAATCGTCGTCGTCTCGTTAGGCATGTTGGAGCCAGCCTAACTGGCGCGCGACTATTGCGGTACTGGAGGGTTGATCGGTAATCCCTTTTCTAATTAGGTGGTGAAGCGTCCCACGCTCTTAATCACCAAACGGCGTCTTCCAAATTGTTTTCGACGTTTGAAGTCTTTGGTCCGATGGCAAAAAGGAGCTGTCATGTTGATAAAAATGCACTGGTATGTAACTTTACAGGGCCCTGAAAGTGTCCAGAATTGCGTGGACGGATCTACCGGAACTACGGGTATGTGATCAGAGGAGCTGGTTGCAGTCAAATGTATTAACACAGGAAAAGAGGTTATTATGCTTAACTCTCACAGACTTTTTAGTATGACAAGCCTAAGATCGTCTAGAATTGCGTTACTTTGAGAAATTCTGATTAATGCAGGCCAATAGCAAACACATAACGGATCACATAAAAGAAGTTGTCTTAGGAAGGCCAATCCGTTTTACGAGACATGTTGCATAACTAAACGACTCCAGTTTGAGTCTTCTGTGAGCCGCATCCAATGCCGCCTTGAATAGCTGAGGTGTGATCCGAGCTTTATAACCATAACCGTAAATGACTAGACCTATCACACTTTAAAAGGCAGAGATGTCCGAAAGCGAAATCGAACCTGCTACATCTCACACATTTGGGTCAGAGTTGCTAATCCACGATTTGTGAAGCGATTATTCAATGAAGATTTGTTTGAAAAAACTGAACGCAGGAGCAACAACAGGCAAATCTCACCTCTCTGCGGATCGATCCTTAAGTCGCCAGCCCGATTGACAAGGAAACCGAAATTCTGCACAAATTCTGCAATTACATTAGAAATGTTCAGAAGTCACACCGGGTTCTCTTGTAATCGCTATCGAAAACATCGAATCAAGGCTGTGGCCATTGTCCCGTTGGCTATGAACGATGCACCCCAACGTTATTTACCCCAAAGAGAAAATCGTGTCTCCTTTTTCTTTGCTTTGTTCATGGGAGATGGCTCAAATGATTTTGCAGCAGTCCTTCTGTCTAGCGACATCCTAGTCTACAAAGGCGGGCCTCCTCTACTTGTCTCTTATTGTTCACGGAGATTGGTCGAAAATTCAGTTAACCATGTCTTATTAAGGCGTGTCTCCTTTTTCTTCGCTTTGTTCGTGCTAGTCAGACACGAACGCGAAACGAGCTCATATCTAAGGTCGCAAGCTTAAAGGCTCCTTACATGTGCAGGTGCTCATCACCTTCCAGATCTTCCTGTGGGTGGACATTAGATTCCCTTTCATTGAGAATGAATGAGTTTTGTTCTTTGTTGTTGTTTAGAATAGAATCTACATACTTTTGCGAATTATTAAAAACAGCGACCGAGGGTCTTAATGACTACACTGGTCGCTCATCCTTGGTCCTCGTTTGCCACATCATGTCGTCCCTTTGTAGCTTATCCCACCTTCGAGGTCATTTAAACTGCATGCACCAGAACTTCATGCTTTGGTCCAACCTTCCGACAAATTATAAGCGTCGTGTCCTTACTTTTCAGCTTAAATGCACTTTCAGTCATGACTTTTTATGCATATTTTATAATCATCGTTATTTGGATATCACCTGGAGTATACGGTACCTTTTTAAACCAACGATGTTGCAGTAAATTGGCCAATGTTTATACTAAAGCCACTATATTTGAATCGGTGTTTGAAGGCTTCATTGTATTATAAATTACAGCAGACTGGTCACAGTTTTGCTTAATACATCAGTTGCGTTACCTATCCACCGCATACGTCATTTTCTGCAGATTATGATGGAGGGAAATGTGATTTGTTCTGCTGCAGTGAATTTAACGGATTACCTTAATTTTACTCAATTTTCTTGTTGGGATAAATAACTATTTACGTGGGCTTAAATCATTCCGAAACATTTAATCACGCAGGACATCATGCGTCGCATGAGGACATCATGTTTGTTTTAGTTAAAAGCATAGTAAACTTTTAAACAGCAATAAAATCTTCAGGACACTCCCTCTCTTCTACAATTCATCACCGAATTCACAGAACCAAGTTTATAAGTCGATGTTATTCTTTGCCAAAATGAGTGTGTAGAAGGGTTAAAGTGCCTATGTCTGACATTCTGCATAACATTACTACCCTAGGCCGGGTTCGCACCTGTTCCTCATAACGAACGAGCATTGACGGTCTTCGAGTCTTACTCTCAGTGAACTTTCCGTAATGAGAAGAACGTAAGTGTGCAGCTGGCACCACCTGCATTGCTTAGAGTGATCAATGTAAAAATATTCGCAATTTTCCATAAAGACTTCGCCCCATTCCTTCGAGTTTTCTGCTTTCCGAATCTATCCACTAGCTCCAAGTGATCGACTGTAATTCATGTTCACGGAGATGGCCATTGTAGCCGTTTTCAACACTGTGATCTTTGCATTATTCTTTCCCGCTACAGTGTTGATGATATGGGTATGGTATGCATTCATTTGTCACTGCCATCATGGCCGGCTTTAGATAATTTGCACCAGAAAAGAACTCTGGAAGCACTGGGCCTACCGGATTATCGTACAAATTGGGATCGCCGATCTACGAATTTTGGTGTCGGACGGATTTTGTGGCATTGTGTATTTCCTGGGAGTCAAGCCCATCGAAGTTATTCCTAGGGTTGGTTCCAGTGGGTAGGACATGGAATGCAAATGGACATGTTCAGATTGTGTATCTCATGTGCACTGGAATAATAGAAATGGAAGTACTCTTCTTTGTAGTTCTCGTTTTCAATCGACTGTTTGTGATTCTATCAGTGAGACGGCTGACCAAAGGAATTATCTATGCGGTAAGTACTGATGACCATTTGTCGGGACCACGCTGGATTGAACAATATCTAGAAGGGTGTGTCTCCCAGTACTTTTCAACAAGAAAATAAAAATAAACGACTTCTTTCTTTATCACAAATCCTAGGCTACTGGGCCCATTAATGTCAAGACACGAAGCAACCACTAAAGAAGCTATATATCTAGCATAAAACGATCAAGTAGATTTCAGTTCTCCATTGTCGTTATATGGTGCGTCAACATAGGATCAATCATCTATATCAATTCTTTGCACACATTGGCTTATTACGACAACAGAACTCTTGGCGTCTACTTGATTCCAATTCCCGAAACTGTTTCCTACGACCACATCAAGTTCTTCGTTAGTTGTACGTGCTTTGGGATAGCAGCGATTTGCTATACTGCAACTATCATTTCGATCTGTCTTAAGGTATGATCAGTGTTAAGACGAGTCCCAGAGATGTCTTTAGAGAAGTTCCATATCCACACAGGAAATCAACATATTAGTACAAGCCATAGTTCCATTTCTGATCGCTGTCCTAGCCCGAACAGTGCAGAAGACTCAGAAGGGAATCGCAAGTGTTTTTGGATTGGAAGCAGCCGACTTTCTGTTCAACTTTATTTATCGAGCTATGCCTGCTACACATTTGCTGGTTTACGTGATCTGTAACAGGTAGAACGGCATCTACTTTAAGTGCAATTTGGAAAATCTGTTTAGAACGATTCGTCGGCATATATTCAGAACTGTGAGGAGGAGCAAGCATTCGACAGTACAAATACAAGGAATTCCCTCAACGCTCACATCGCCTGTTGTGATCTTACGATCACCACCATCTAAGTAATGTTCTTGTTGTGAACATATTGAGGCATTTTCATAAAACCCCATCTGGTGGAACCTGTACGCCGTGATGTGGACAACCCAAGCGTATTCATTGCGCAACAATGACTTAAGCCAATTTATTTTTTACCTGTAAAGTTTATGTTCCGCGCTCAACCTTCAGGAAAGCTAGCTCTCCTTCCGTATAAGCATATCTACTTAGATCGAAGTTAGCCTCTTTAGATAAAACCACGGCAAGCGCCGACTGGTCAAATCGATGGCATCCTGAGAACTTGTCGGAGACTATGGAGTCCTTAAAAGAGCATAAACGATTCTGGCCAATCGAGCCTACCGTGGAGTCACAATGAAGTCGAGCGCCCTTTGGGGCCATACACTCTTTCTCTAAGGAGCACGCGACTATCTCCTTCAGAACTTTGGTTGTCTTTGGGGAGCGTATCCACAGGGTGACACCGCCCGCGAACATGTTCAGCTTCTTGGCCTGCTCTTGTGGATAAGAGAAGCGCACGAACATCTCCTTCATGGTAACGGGGAAGATTTTGTGACCAGTGTCACATAGCTGTACGACGTTGAGACTTTCAGGACGTTTAGCGTAGTTGATTACGGTCTAAACATGCACGATGAACGACCCTTTTTTTAAATCCCATTCCCAGCTACCCACCTGAATCGATTGATTTGGATCGTCGTGGAAGCGCACGGAGGAATCCACCCAGAAGACCAGCGGACTCTCCATTAGTAATTTCGCTATAATCAAGTGCTTCCAGCGGTACTGAAACAGCTTGCGAACGAAAGCAGGGTATTCATCGAAGTCGAAGGTTCGAAACTCGACTTGCTTCGGGCAGTGCCTCCTCATCAGCTCGGTTCTGCTTTCATTCACATCTGCCATCCTGTAGATCACAAGTCGATATGGAATTCCATTCAGGGCCTTGTATGTCGTCAAGCGCTTACAGAAGGCCCTAAAACAACAAATCCATGTCGTCAAAGGAGATTAACCCTACCTCATCTCTAATCCGTGATTTCTCGAGTATCCACTAACAATAACCAGATCATTAATGGTGACTGAATCAATATTACTCGGGAGTGCATCGAGGTAGTATTTGTTGAAGAACTCCGAGACGTTTGAAATGTAAGAGCTTGGCGGAATAACGCCACGGTGCAGTTGGAGGTTGACGACTGGGGAAACAGAGAAAAGAATGAACAACAGCAAAATAAATCCTAAGACTATAGTGACTTTTATGTACAATCGATTTTTAAGGACAGATAGCACAAAGTTTGCCGAAGAAGACCTCCTCCCTAAAGGTTCAAACATTAAAGAATTACTCCATCTTGTCATTCTGAAAATTGTTCCTACTTCCCACACCTTGTTAAAGCGTGTTGGACGCACGTTTACTCAGAGAGAAGCGCGACCAACACGAAGTGAAAGTGATGTGTTTCATCAAATGTCCTCTCCGTGAAAAGGGCAACCCCATAGAGGGACGGACCCCGGAAATCAAAGTGCACAAATGGGGATTAACTGCTATGAGAAGATCGGATTAAGAGAAGAATAAAGAAGAACAAGGTCTTAAGACAACAAGGAATAAAAGTGTTCAAATTTAAATGACAGGAAGTGTTCTAAATAGATAAAAGAGGAATATAAGGAAGGATTATCTGCTTATGAACTGATGCAAAACGTCTTTCAAATGTATTCACTGTTCAACAATATTTTATGTGAATTTATTTTTCACCTGTAAAGTTTATGTACCGCGCTCAACCTTCAGGAACGTTAGCTCTCCTTCCGTATAAGCATATCTGCTTAGATCGAAGTTAGCCTCCTTGGATAGAACCACAGCAAGCGCCGACTGGTCAAATCGATGGCATCCTGCGAACTTATCGGGTACCGTGGAGACCTTAAAAGAGCTTAGAAGATGTGGACTGCTCGAAGCCTACCGTGTTGTCACAATGAAGTTGAGCGCCCTTCGGAGCCATACACTCTTTCTCTAAGGAGCAGGCGACCATCTCCTTCAGAATTCTGACCGTCTTTTTGGAGCGTATCCATAAGACAACAGTTGCTGCGAACATGTCCAATTTCTTGGCCTGCTCTTCAGGATAGGAGAACCGCACAAACATCTCCTTCATTGTGGCTGGAAACATTTTGTGGCCAGTGTTACTCAGTTGCACGACGTTGAGACTTTCAGGTCGTTTGGCGTAATAGATGAACGTCTAAACATGGACACATTCTCTTGCATAACGAGCAATCCTTAAAAATCTAGTTACAAACTTGAATCGACTGATTTGGATCGTCGTAGAAGCGCACGGAGGAATCCACCCAGAAGATGAGCGGACTCTCCATTAGCATTTTCGCGATGATCAAGTGTTTCCAGCGGTATTCTTTGAGATTGCGAACATACGCGGGGTAGTTATCGAAGTCGAAGATTCGGAACTCGACTTGTGTCGGGCAGTAGTTCCTCATTAGCTTGGTTTCGTTTTTGCCTATTTCTGCCATCCCGTAGATCACAAGTCGATATGGAATTCCATCCAGGGCTTTGTATGATTTCAAGCGTTTACAGAAAGTCCTAAATCGTCCTAAAGTATATCGTCACGGTATTACTGGCCTCACCTCATCTCCGATTCGTGATCTTTCGAGTATCCGCTTACGATAACCAGATCATTAATGGTCACAGAATCAATATTGCTAGGGAGGGAGTCGAGGCCGTATTTGTAAAAGAACTCTGAGGCACTTGAAACAAACAGGTTTGGATTAATGATGCTACGGTGCAGTTGTAGGTTGACGACCGGAGAAAGAGAGAACAAGGCGAATAGTAACAAAATGATTCCCAGGGCCATAGTGACTTTTATGGTCAGTCGATTTGTAACGACATATAACACAAAGTTTGTCCATGGAGATCTTTTCCTGGATAAGTCGCCAATTAAAGGATTATTCAACCCTGTCATTCTGAAAATCTGACATTTGAGCAAAGTTTTTTTTTGGCAGCTAAGAGAATAACGGCACGGTCATTGGGTGTTCCAAAAAAGATGGCGCGCCGAGTATAAAGAACTGATGCTGTGAGGAGTGGTGGTCTTGGTGAAGCTATGGAAGCTATGGCTCCAACCTTTCTGTGAGCTCGAGCGTTTGATAGACTCAGAGATTAGCGGAACCGACACAAAGTGAAGTATTTGATAACATCAAATAAACTCTCTATGAAAACTACAGGCCCGCAGAAGGACGGAAACCGAAAATAAAAGTGCACGACTGGGGATTAACTGGCGTTAGACGATCGGTTCATGGGAAAAATAACTGACGAGCAATGTTCGCGAGTCGGCCATTTTTCCGAATTTTGTGAGTGGGTGCATTTGATAGGTCTCGGTGCACATAGTCGCAAATGACAATTTTTAATTGCCATCTCCCCGAATTATTTTTGAAAAAAATTTTTGAAAGTCGAAAAATTGACTTTTTTAACCAAGATTTTCTTACACATGAGCGCTCCAATTTCGTCGTTCTTAGGG